>JASDQU011246602.1:9494-25785 GCA_032191745.1 Picea mariana | reverse complement strand
TAGACCACTTTTTTTTTATACCACCTCTTTTAGATTCGGTATAAAACACTTCATTTATCTTTTTTTTTAGCATTATTGTTCTCAAGATTCTGACCCTTGCTTGAGGGGTTCTAATTCACTCTAAAATTTACCACATCATTTCTCAGGCCACTCGGTCTTTCATCTTCTCAAACCATTTAAAACCAAGTTTTCTCCAACGCTATCAAATAAGTATAGAACTATCTTTGGCTGGCTGAAAATAATTCTAGTTATTTTCCTACTTGAAAGAAGCAAGCAAAGCAGAGGCCATTCATAAGGTCATTCATTGAGACAAAACGAAATTTGTATTCAATTGGGTAGGTTTCTCATTGGGGTAGGGCAGCTAACCCACTCAAGAATTCATTCTCTCCAGGTAAGGTCAACCAGGTCAAACGACTTTATAGACAGAAAGCCATGGAAAGGTAGAAATGGAATACCACAACTTGGATCTTGAGGGGAGAAAAGAACTACTTTTGAAAGGTGGGTACAGAAATGAGAAACATGTTGGATCTCGAATCTTCCTGCAGTGACTTTTGTTTTTTTTCTTGAAAACTAAAAATTGATCCAAACTTCACATCTCTCAGAGCAGTGGTTTATAGACTTGGCTATACAATAGAATAGTTTAGTACTTCTTCCGTATAATGATTTCCAATCCTTTTTTAATATATCCTCGGGCACTTACAATGATTGACGCGCAACCATCATAGAAGTTTTAAAAGCATAAATAAATGAAATTCCAGTCTTTAAGAGCTTTACCAAAAACGTGAATTTGGATGGCTGGCTTCTTGGTGAACCAAATCGTTGCTACCAGTAACTAGCTTCTTGCTGACAACCTTCGACGGTTGACTCCATAATGTCTTGTAAAATTCGCATGTACGGAATTCCAATCGATTTTTTAACTCAGGAATTTACGGGCTTCATATATTTTGCATTAACAATGATTGCTCTTTATCACTGACAGCTGCTCTTCCTTTGTTATACAACAATAGTTTCAAGATCGGTTCTTCTCTTGAATGGAGCGAGAGCGACTTCAATTCCTCTTCTCTCAAATGGAGAGACTTCCATATCCCTGGGTCTCTGGGCTCTCCAATGATGGAGTGAGGATCATACCCGCTCTGATACGACTGTTAGATTCAAAATGAAGAAAATAGTAGAAATATAAAGCAAATAATAGAAGCAATCAAGAAATCATGATGAACGGAGATAACTAAACAATGGCAGAAAAGGAATACTCTATTCATCAATGCTTCTGTAAATAATCATGTACAAAGATGTACATATATAATACAAAATACCATAACTATCATGTAACTGTATAACAATTAGGTTAACTTAACTAACCAACTAACTTATGATTAGTGTTTTAACCAGAACTCAACCATTTTGTTCTTCCCAGGGAAAATTTTTCAATTTCATCCCCGACAACGACGCCAAAATGTTAGCACTCTATAATTTTTGTCCGGATAAATAGACAAACGACAGAGGTAACTGTTTCAACCTACTTTAGAGCTGATGCACCATCCTAATCAACTTAAAGAGGGCTCTCTCATGTCACTTGATATTTCTTTGGAAATTGGTGGCTAGATTTTAGTTTGTTTTGGGGTGTTTTTATAAAATTTGTTGGACAAGAAGAGGAGGGACACTCAGGGATATGGAGTCAAAATTTCTGAAAATGAATGAAAACATTGGCTGGCCAATATAAATCTTCATAGGATAAAGGCTAAATGAGGCAATGAATCTGAGTTGTAAATTGAGATTTGCAGAGTGTAAGAGGAAAAAACATTTACTGTGTGTTTTTTCCAGTTTACCGTCTTTGGTAAAATACCTTTATCTTCTTCTTTTACTTCTGTAAATCTTTGGATAAAGAATTATCCAAGTCTTCGTTCAAGTGCATCTTCCCATTTAAATCTTTTGCATGGAAATCATCATTAATTCTTTAATTTATAAAACTTAAATCTTACCTCCGGAAAACCTTTTCACCGTGAGGAGGAATTTCATTTATTAGAAATTCCATAATTGTTGTTGCAATTCACTCCTTGAAAAATGTCGCGCATTAAACATATGCTAAATGGTTTATTTATTACATCGGGCTTGGGATGGAGTGGTTTAATCCAAACTGATTTTACCTCCGATGTGCTCCACGTAAAAAACGTGTCCACCAAATAACCCACGGTAGTTTTCCCTGACCCGCCTTCACATAATTAACCTCCTCACTACTTTGATCGCCGATATGTATGTCCGCCCTCCATCCAACCTTTGAATTTTCCACATTATAAATTGAGATTCGTGCCCATGATTTGACATGATGCCGCAAATTAAATATTTGATCAAATATTAATATTAATATTTTAATATAAAAATATTTATATTAATAATAAACCCATTTTTATATTTTCTAAAGAGTTTGGGAATATGAGGCTTAACACATGACTTTGTGGATAGGATAAGGGTGGTTAATAAAAGGAATATTTTTTTATTTTCAACGGAAATATGAAAATAAGGGTAAAAATGAATGAAGTGATGAAACTAAGGGATTTAGATAAGCGTTAAGGATAGGTATAGGTTTCGGATATTCACCAAATTTTTTAATTCATGGAGGACATGACTATTTTGGATGATTAGTTGAGTGAAGGATTTAGGTGATGGGAGCTTGATGGAGCTGGTGAAAAAAATTGAAAGTCTGAGTGGAAAAATAGCACAAGGACAAAACGCTTTGGGAAAAACTAATACAAATT
The DNA here is from genome assembly GCA_032191745.1 of Picea mariana. Classification (NCBI taxonomy): domain Eukaryota; kingdom Viridiplantae; phylum Streptophyta; class Pinopsida; order Pinales; family Pinaceae; genus Picea; species Picea mariana. The sequence continues at coordinate 23,032 of JASDQU011246602.1, read as the reverse complement.
AGTAGGTGATAGCATAGGATCCTATTGGGGATGTTATCCTCCCTGTGAGGTAGCAAAGAATAGTAGATCACGTGCCTGATCCATTGGGATGCTCCCAAAACATGTTTGTGTACCCTGCTCCGACCTGTCACCAATGTCTGCTAAAAACCAAACTCTGCACATTGCTCTCAAATGGATACTAAACACTGAATACATCGCTAAAATCTGACTGTACAAACTACTGGAAATCAAAACTGAAAAATGCTTGACCAACAAGCTTATTTTCATACTCCTATCTACTCTAAAAACTGCTGAAATGAATACTCAATCAAGTGATGCTAAAGTTCCAATGCAACCAATCAAGCAATTGGTTCCCAATTTTTCTCCGATCACATCTTTCTTAAGCAGGAAGACAAATGTAAAAGATGGCAGCTGAAAGAAAAAATTGAATCCAAAATCTGAGCTTATGAATGAAACACACTCCTCCTTCAATGATGACTCTAATAGGATGGCCATAGGATCTTGAAAAACATGAAAAATCATTTCTTCTTGATGAGAAAAAACATAAAGGAAAGCCTCTTTCATAAGTGTTTGTTTCTCTTGCTCTATTTCTTCAGTTCTGAGAACATTTTCAAATGAAATGGAAGCAATAGGTTTGTCTAATTTTTCATGCATCTCAACAAAAACATTCATACATTCTTGGACATATTCAAATATGACAGCCATATCATGTTCATCAAGATTATCCTCTTGTTCATCAAACCATTATGATTTGGTTTTATTAAACTTCTAGAAATTTGTTTGAGGACTTCCATTTTGACTTTCAAATGAATTAATAGAAATAAGTTCCTGCTCATAATCTTCTTGCAAATGTGAAAATATAACATCATTCACTATTTCAAATTTTAGAGTTCCCATGGATGCACTTTCAAAACCATGATTTTCAAGTGAATCAAATAAAACCACTACTTCTTCATCATCTTTTTGTATTTTTTATTGAAAAATGGCATATGTTGTTCTGTTGCTTTCCTGAAACTCTATTTCATTTATTCATTCATTTATTGAAGTTTCCATAGATGCAGTTTCAGAATCCTCATCCATGTATGGGCCACTTAAAATATGGACAACCACATCATTCATAGGGGAAGAAATACAACTTTGAAACACTTTGTCTTGCTGGAAATCTTCTTGGACATCTTCATCAAGTTTAGGAGAAGGAAGAACAATTTCTTGATCAGCTTCATCTTCAACCAAAGGAGGGGTTACTATTTGTTGTTGGGCTAAATATTCATAAAGGGATTCTATGATTTCATCATTCATACACTCTTCATTTCCAAAAACATTTTCAAGGTACTTAATGAAATGTTCACAAAATTCACAAGAATCTTCAAACGCCAAGGGTGAAGAATTAGATTCTCCGTAATGCTTAAATAATGTTATATGGAAATCTTTAAGAGAGTATAAGCTGCCTGGTTTTAAACCTTCATACCATAATATTTCTCTCCCCTCTAAAGTAGCCATAAAAATTTTCATCAAACAATCCTCATGAAATTCAACCCCCAACTTACATATGTGCATGTGAAATCTAATCAAGTGCAAGGCAACAACATTTCCTTTCCCATCTTCGAATTTAGGCAAATATTTTTGCCAATTTATGTGAGGAATATGATTTGGAAAGCTAGGAATATGAGATCGATTCATTGGAGAATACCTTGCAGATATTGAACTCATCTTCGGACAGTGGATTCGCCAATGATGTTTTGGAAGATGGATTCTACATTGAGAGTGGAGTCGCGAATGAAAATTCAAATTTCTTGATTCTTCTACCAGTGGAATCACCTTCAAGATGATTTTTTGATGTGTGGATTCATTAGAGTAGGAATACAGCCAATATGTGCCTAACTTTCTGCTTCTCTCAGACCTTAGAACTCAACCATGTCGTTCTTCCCAGGGAAAAGTTTTCAATTTCATCCCTGGCAACAATGCCAAAATGTTAGCACTCTGTAAATTTTGTCCGGCTGAATAGACAAACGACAGAGATAACTATTTCAACCTACTTTAGAGTTGAAGCACTAGCCTTCTCAACTTAGAGAGGGCTCTCTCATGTCACTTGATATTTCTCTGGAAATTGGTGGTTAGATTTTAGTTTGTTTTGGGTTTTTTTTATAAAATTTGTCGATCAAGAAGAGGAGGGACACTCAGGGATATGGAGTCAAAATTTCTGAAAATGAATGAAAACATTGGCTGGAAAATATAACTCTCTAGAGGATAAAGGCTAAATGAGGCAATGAATCTAAGTTGTAAATTGAGATTTGCAGAGTGTAAGAGGAAAGGGGAAAAACAAGTAACTGCATCAGAGCATTAATAAAATTAATTCTGAATTAATTAGGAAGAAATACATAGTTTAAATTGTTTCACCCGAGAGCATCAAGGGATGAATTCTGGGATTTTAACTATCCAATTTAAACAGATGAAAATGTAAATGGAGTTAAAGAACATAGGAAATATAAACAATGAAGGAAGACAAAACTCATATCATAGCCATTAGAATCTTTTCATAAACAATTCAAAATGCTTCTACAAATGTATTCAATTCAGTCCAAGAAAAATTACAATAGAGTCTAGAACCACCAGAATTGTGTCCTTGCACTTCTTCCCATCCTTAATACACTGAGAACCTCTATTACTTATACAATTCGAGTTCCTTCAGTGTGCAACCAGTTACAATAACTGAAATGAAACGTTACAACTTATACAATGATTACAAATGACATTTTTCATAAAAAGCATTTCATGATCCCTGCAGATTCCTCTGATGCTCCAGCTCCTTCATGTGCCACGTTCTCTTTGAAATGTCACTTACACTATTTCAAATATAATTTCATTTATCCATATTCTCATTTAATATTTGGGAATAATGTATTTGAATAAAATAATTCCCAAATATTTTTCTATCCTGTAGAATTAAATTTCCATAATTTAATTCATATTTGTGGCTTTTAAAACCATTTATTGTTTGGCCCAATTCACCATTCCACTGTAAAAAACATTTACTGTTACTATTTCCTTGTGAAAAACATTTATTGTGTAATGTTTTTCCAATTTACCATTTCATTGTGGAAAAAACATTTACTGTGTGTTTTTTCCAATTNTATCTTCTTCTTTTACTTCTGTAAATCTTTGGATAAAGAATTATAAGTCTTCGTTCACTTGCATATTCCCATTTAAATATTTTGCATGGAAATCATCATTAATTTATTTAATTTGTAAAACTTAAATCTTACCTCCATAAAACCTTTTCACCATGAGGAGGAATTTCATCTATTAGAAATTCCATAATTGTTGTTGCAATGCACTCTTGGAAAAATGTTGTGCATTAAACATATGATAAATGGTGCATTTATTACATCAGGATTGGGCTGGAGTGGTTTATTCCAAAATGCTTTTACCTCCGATGTGAGTAGTTTATTCCAAAATACTTTTACCTCTGATGTGCTCCACGTAAAAACACGTGTCCACCAAATAACCCACGATAGTTTTACCCGACCCGCCTTCACATAATTAACCTCCTCACTACTTCAATCCTCTATATGTATGTGCGCCCTCCATCCAACCTTTGACTTTTCCACATTATAAATTGAGATTCATGCCCTCCATCTAACCTTTGACTTTTCTACATTATAAATTGAGATTCGTGCCCATGATTTGACATGATGCCGCAAATTAAATATTTGATCAAATATTAATAAAAATATTTTAATATAAAATATTTATATTAATAATAAACCCATTTTTCTATTTTCTAAAGACTTTGGGCATATGAGGCTTAACACATGACTTTGTGGATAGGATAAGGGTGCTTAATAAAAGGAATATTTTTTATTTTCAACGGGAATATAAAAATAAGGGTAAAAATGAATGTAGTGATGAAAATAAGGGATTTAGATAAGAGTTAAGGCTAGGTATAGGTTTGGGATATTCACCAAATTTTTTAACTCATGGAGGACATGACTATTTTGGATGATTAGTTGAGTGAAGGATTTAGGTGATGGGAGCTTGACGAAGCTGGTGAAAAAATTTGAAAGTCTGAGTGGAAAAATAGCACAAGGATAAGACTCTTTGGGAAAAATTGATACAAAATTGTAGGTGATAACACCTCCCATGTCGAGTCCTGCTTTGCATGTTGCTTGATTATGTCATGCAAATTGAAGAAATTTTCTGGTGGATCGAACTCTGGTAGGTCAATGTTTTCCATCTCCCGATTGATCTTCTCCCAAGTTTTCTCTCACTCTCCCCACCTTTCCTGTATATTCCGCTGAGGTTCCTAGACCATGCTCACCCAATATTCAACTTCCTTCCTGATTCAGAAGATGATGCTATCCATCAGTACTCGGATGTTGTTCTCTTCCGAGTCTCATCCTTTCTATACTGCACTGATATAGTCAATCCTCTCTAAGGCTTGATGTGCCTTTTCATACCATCTCTACATGTCTTTACAAGTTTCCAGCCCCATGAGGTTATCCTCTTGAAAATCAATTATGCATGTGGTGAAGAGATTTATTTCTCTTGTGAATTGAACATATGTTTCTCTGAACTAACTCCTAGGGAACACTACTGCTTGCGTCGAATCCCGGTACTAATTCCTTTTCATCCCTTTTCACTCTGTCCAACGTTGCATTAATTATATCCATTCTCACCTTGATCAGCTTAGTTGTCTTATAATTTTTTGTGTTGAGAAGTGTTTCTTCTATGGTGATGAGGAGTGCGCTATCAAGCGTGAGCCTCCTTTTATTGGTTGTTACTCTCATCACAACTTTCCTCTTTCTATCATAATTGGTCACTTCTATATCAATGACCTTGTCCAATGGCTTAGGAATCTGTTGATATCCCTAGGTTAGAGTGTTGCCTAGGATTCTTGTCGTATATAGATGTTCTATAACCAATTCTTGTAGTTTCTTAGTAGGGGGAAATTCTATATGTCCTGGTGACTCGACCTCCTACTGGGGTTCGTTGGATGGTGGAGTCTCGACTTTAGACAGGGAGAGGGGAAAAGGATCAACATTTACTTGAGGATCGGCTATTAGGATGCCAATTTATGATTGTTGCATTTCTTCTTCTTGTTCACTAGAGCCCAACTCATTCTTGGAGTTGTCCTTAGGCTGAATTCCCTATTGGTCGAGAAATTCATTGTCTAGAATGCTTCTGGCCTTATTGTCTCCTTCTTTTGGAATTGAGGTCAAATATTTGGGAGTTGGAGTAGATGTTTCCCATGGTTCTCCCTCCTCTATGATTGGAATTGAGGTTATGAGTGAAACCCCCGATCTTTCTCCATCATCATATATGGTAATTAGGTCTATGTGGACATTGGGAACATCTGTCCCACTTGATGTTCTTGTTCCCCCAAGCTGCGCTATAGTAGCAACTGGTGACCTTGCTTGTTGTGACATAATGCTTGGGTTTTCTGGATGAGCGGTTTCCTCTAGTGGAGTTTTCTCTGAGCCATTTATCTCTTCTCCGAGATTTATTGTGTCGACCGGGATGACCCTTAAGGGTTATATCAAAAGGTTAAGAGGGGGGTAATTTTATAAACTTTGTATGACTCTTTGGGATTCTTCTAGAAACAACATCCCTCTCCTCTATGCCTTTGTGGCTTATACTGCTCTGTTTTATTCCCTAACCCCGAGGGCTTCTTGAGTTTTATGTTTTATCATTTCAACCTACTCATCCATTTTCATCGCTTTAAATCTCGTCATATTGGGGTTATCCTTTCTCGAGAGCAACTCCTCCCAGTCTTGAGTGTAAGTGTGTTGAACCTGCACATAATAGATCTATCTATAAAATACCACACACATTTGCATAGATAAATTGAGAAAGAAGAAGCAAGAGAGAAAAGAATGGAAGAATTCTCATTAACTGTATTCCACACTCAAAGAGTGAATAATTTACAATAGATATAGGATACATGAGTAAATAATGAACCATAGTGGTGGTCTAGATTGATTTGGACACAAACCAATAGTTACGGGAGTAAACTGCCACCTAGTCTAGTCTCTTAGGAAGTTATGGGAGTGAACTGCCACCTAGCTGAGTTAACTAGTTAACTAGTCTTCAATTAACTAAATGAACAAAGTGTAGTGAGGAGTAGATCAAGGAATCAAGGGAAATGCTCCATTCTGGTGATGATCCCAAGGAAAGTGTGCATTAGCATGGTGATGATCCCAATGTTGCATGGTGACAAAACCAATGCAACATCTAGACTCAACTCAACTAGTCAAACTGAAGTGTCAACTGAAGAGAATATTCTTCCTAGAGGAATATTCTTCCTAAAATATAGGAGACTGAATAATGAATAATAAACAAGGAAAAACCTTAAGAAAAATAAATCCTAGGTGTGTGTGAAGTAACTCCAACACCCCCTTGAACATCACTATGGTGAAAATAAAGAATGGGTCTCGACAACGAGGCCATGTTAGGTACCCAAATACAAAAGATACATTGAAATAAATAAGGAAAGAGGGAAAACCGCATGGGAAACCCCCCCTCAAATTACAATGCATAAAAAAATTTAGAAGGAACAAAAAATAGTTGTTAATCAACCTTGTCCTTAACTCCAAGAAGACCTAGCAACTATGCAAGCTTATGCTCGTTGAAGATTTTTTTGAAGATGTAGATGTCTGCACATATATGATGAATTGTATGAACCATTGATATGTCCACACATATCCACTTTCTCTTCTTTTAATGAATAATATCCAAATAAAGTTTGTATGAAACTTTGAAAACTGTGCGACTGTTTCCAGAAAAATGATGAAATTTTGTTTATTTTAAAATGATGATAACTTCACTTCCCGGAATTCATTTCGAGTGATTTGTTTTTTTGAAATTGGATATTTTTCCGAGAGGAATTCAAATATCTAATTTGTTTCTGCAAATTGTGCTCATAAAATATCATAATTGAGTCTAGTGTACGCGGCTCCCTTTTTGTCTCCTGAGATGCATGCATTGCGCATGGAAAAGTGTCTTCATGTGATCCCTGATATGCATGCCTTATATCTTCCACATGAAATTCATAAAACAAATCTGAAATGGAGTAGACATCATATTTAATTAATGGAATACAAATTTATGAAAATGCTTTTGTAGAAGACTCTTCATAATAAGAGGCTTGATCTTCTGATGGCTTCTCTTCTGGCTCTATCTGTTCAACCTCCTGCATGAAATATTCACAATATTATTTATTCCTGAATAGAACCTTCAATCTGGTCCATAATTCATTTGGAGTTGATTCTTGTGACTTGGTGGAGAATTTCTAGAGAAATAGACAAGAAGATAAATCCTATGGCCATATCTTATCTATTGAGAAAGTCATTTTTCTCATCAGAGGAATCAGGCTCTACTTCCATTGCCATGTTTATTTGGTATAAGCCTCTACTTTTGAGAAGAAGTAGAATCTTTGGATTCCACTCCAAATAATTATGAGGCATGAGAAGTATTATCAGTGACTAAAACATATATTCAATCTTTTCTGCATTCTTCAATCTTCAGTACTTGCAAAAATACTTTGGTGTAGCTTTTGATTAGCAATCTATCGGCTCTGATACCATGTAAATGTGTTGAACTTGCATAGAATAGATCTAGCTAGAAAATACCACACACATTTGCAGAGAGAAATTGAGAAAGAAGAAGAAAGAGAGAAAAGAATGGAAGAATTTTCATTAACCGTATTCCACACTCAAAGAGTGAATAATTTACAATAGATATAGGATAGATGAGTAACTATTGAGCCATAGTGGTAATCTAGAGTGATCTGGACACACACCAGAAATTACGGGAGTAAACTACCACCTAGTCTAGTCTCTTAGGCAGTTACGGTAGTGAACTGCCACTTAGCTGAGTTAACTAGTCAACCAGTCTTCAGTTAACTAAATGAACAGAGTGTAGTGAGGATTATATCAAGGAATAAAGGGTAATGTGCCAGTCTGGTGATGATCCCAAGGCAAGTGCGCATTAACATGGTGATGATCCCAATGTTGCATGGTGACAAAACCAATTTAGCATCTAGACTCAACTCATCTAGTCAAACTGAAGTGTCAACCGAAGAGAATATTCTCCCTAGAGGAATATTATTCCTCAAATAAAGGAGACTGAATAATGACTAATAAACAAGGAAAAACCTTAGGAAAAATAAATTCTAGGTGTGTGTGAAGTAACTCCAACACTGAGCACCCTCTGTAAATATTTTGTCTTCAAACTTATCATGGGAATATGACCAACAAGAAGATACCTGTGAAGCATGCTGGGGTACTAGGACCCTTGGGTAATGTTTGCGAAATTGTCCTGTGGGGAATCTATACTCCAACTGGCTCAAACCATCTTGTTTTACTTGTGCAATATCTTTTACCATGTAAATCCCTATATGAAAGCCATAGGGTATGAACACTCTCTTTTTTCCCTTTACCAGAGTGACTTTATAGCCTCGCAGAATGGTTTGATAACAAATTTCTCCCATAATGAGTCGGTCTGGGACATGAGTGGGGAGTAAATGTGGCACACCAGTATCCCCAAACACTATGATATAGGTGGTGGTTTTTTCCAGGTACCAGTGTCCTACTTTTGAAATCATTTTCTTGGTTGTTGTCCTAAGACTTGGGAGTTCTTTCTTAAAAAGAATGAAATATACTCGAGATATAAATTCATCACATATGAGGGCGTAAGATTTATTGTACTTGTTCTCCCATAAAATATTGAAATAGACATGCACGGGTAGCTCAACAACATGCTCGCTCAAATTCATGCATGAGAAGACGCTCCTTGCACAGATCATGTCCAATAAGTATGGCACCATGTGAAAAGATGAAATTATCCATCCTTTGGTGTCTGGGCTTGCAATATGTTGGTGAAAAAATGTTTCAAAATGATCACTCCCGAGTTGAAGCTGCTATCATAGATTTCCATAGTGTATGCCAGGGGAATCCATGCTTCCAAAAAATTGGCACAATCCCTTTCCCTGTATAATCGGAAGATCAGATCCATCAAATAAATATATGACTCTCTGAGATTGGTCGTACCATACCAGCCATTTTTCATGTTTGTGAAATTCTTATCTTATTTCCACCATGAGGCCATCAACCTGCTGGTGTCATGGAACTCATAAAATTTCACCAAAAAATCAGTATTTAATATTTCCTCTGGGTCTTTGAGTTTGTATAATTTATGGACCTCTATTGGGAGAAAAAATCCAACACATCCGCCATTTTCATCATTGACCACGCATTTTGTCGCATCCGTGTGGTCTATTATCCACCCCAGGGTCTCAATGCAAGGTAAGAATGGGGTTCGGCAGGCTACCATGTGCAGGCATGATCATCAAATGTTTGGAATACTTGGTCATCGAGCATTCTAATGTCCAAGTCATTGTGTGGTATAAAATCTGGGTAATATTCCTAGTTGATTCTGTTAAACAAATCTCCCCACTGCGAGAGCACCAATTTTGATCCAGTACTTGCCTCTATGTCGCTGAATGCAAGAGGTTGGGAAAATTCCCTTTTGGTAGACATGTGAAAGACTGGTTCCACTTTAGTGGAAAAATCAAGATGACTAGCAGCGCTAGGTGAAGACCCTTCACTAACCTCTACTTCTTTCAGTTTTGGTGCTCTTGGTGAGCGCTTGGTTACTGGATTCCTTGGAGGCATTTATCTTGCAAAATGAATAGAATGAGATACTGACTTGCAGAAATGATATTTAAATATATACAATTGTGACTGTCGAAATGATACAAACGATTCATACATCTTCTTCGCATAAGCTTAACCTGGTTTAGAATTATGAAAATCAAGTTTGAGGTCTTGAAACTCTCTCTCAATCCTTTGAATGATATGTGAATGAAAGACTTGTGTACATAATGTTGCGTTCAACTTTTTCTTTACAATTTAATAATAGAGCATGCTTACCTTGTCACGTCAGTTCTTGAATTCAGGGCGTAAATACGGTCTACACAATCCATCACCAAGATCTAAATCATGCTCGATATTAAATGAAATAGCAGGTTGGCGATGCAAGAGTGGGGTACGTCGTAGTTCATCGACAGTTTCAAACTCTTATTATTTGGTCGGAATGCGGGATAGTAACGTGTGTTGATCAAAGCATTAATTGGCCTATTTTATAACAAAATTCGATCTTATGTTTCGCCGAAGGTGTCCCAACATACTGTTGATGTCCTATCATTCCGCCAGTTTAAACAAGTGAATCAACGTTGGCATCTTTCTTAGACAACTTTCGTTAATACATTTTTTAGTGAAAGCTCCAATGCCGACCCAAACTGCCATACAATGCTGACGTGGAAATATGACCTGGAAGGGCGACCATGAAACATGGCATTTGATTTTGGCTCCTCCGTTAAAAATTTCTTCGGCATCGGGGATTTTCTTTAGACATGGCCCTAGTAACCTCATCCTATCCTGTCAATGCCGATGAAATATTGAGGATAGATGATCGATGAGTCTCTATGGCCATTATTTTTTTATTTCATCCCTCAAAGTTTGTCGATGTCGAAAATGTATTATCGATCGATGGTCGGCGGTGTGTTAAAGTAATAAATTCACACTTTAGGGTTTTCTTCGTATATCACCGACCCTGAACAATGTATCGATGGTTGGTGATTGGAGGTTTGTCAGGTGTGTCAATTTTAGCGTTTTCCTTTTCGTACTTCCCTGATGTCGATGGTGTATCGATGAGATTTTGACAACTTCTTCGCAAGATATAATCAATGATCGAAGCACCCACTCTTCCATTCTCCCGATGTCGATGATATATCAGAGATCGATGCTTGTCATTTTCGTGTGGTCAATTATACTACACAGATCACACTGATGTCGATAATAGGTGCATGGCTCAAAATTGTAGGTATGTATACTTAGTTAAAAATGCCAAGTCTACTTTAGAAGAGAATTCAATATATTCAAAAAATCCAAACCAATCCGAATGTGATCAATGATGAAACATAGCAACAAAAAAATTATTGATCCTTACACAACTAACTCTATTTATAAGAAAACAAAAAGTGGTACCCAAAAGAAAAAATTTTCACAAAACGTTTAGGGTGTGTTGAGTGCTCAACACCAGGTTCGGATCTGAACAACTTCCAACAAATCCCTCTAAAACTATCGACCCCTGGTAAACTAGAAGGGAACACAACACACATAGTGTACTGCGCAGTCTCACCCAAGATAGTTCTATGGGTGATTTCAATGCTCAGATGCTTACATTCTAGGAAAGAGTGATATGGGATCCTATTTTATCTTCTTAAGCCTTGATGTAGTTTTTCTTTCTATTACTCTTACTATTCATTCACCTGTTAAGTCTATGCATGCATTCTAACAGTCATAACATATAACAGATCTCACAGAATCATCCATTCATCTATTCATAGCCTAAATACATACATAAGGTAAACATACAATCAATCACATCACATAACACATGTATTACCATGGTTCACCCCCCCCTGGGCTATGTCCACAAAGATCTGGCTCTTAGGATCTTTTATTATGGTTTTGTAATATATATGGTGTCATGCACACTACAACTTCTGATCATACAATCAAAAAACCAGTTCTACAATCCCTATGAGGTTGACTAGATCACACTAGGATCCTCAGCCTGGGATCTAACCCTTAGGATCTAGTTTCTTGACTCTCCTATTGCTTAATAGCTTACAAAATTGGTATTATATCTTACAGTAGTTTCCTTTTGTCAAACATTACAAAACTTAGCACCCCCTACCTAGACCTCCTAGGAATTTATATATACTAATTCTCATCTCAACAAATGTTACATTCTCTTACAAAAACCCTAACCCTAATGAAGTTAGGTTTCCCTGCATGCACGCCTTGCATGCTTTCCTCACACATGTTTCTTTTATTCTTCTTTCAGCACCACTTTTCCTTTGTTTCTGGCACCTCTTTTCCTTTATTTACGGTGCGCTCCCTTGTTTTTTTGCGCTACCTTAATTCCTTCAAAACTTCTTCAATTTCTCCCAAAATTAGCCTGTGCCAACACCTTGCCAGACCAATACGCTGTTGGATATAAATTTCTCAGACCCAGAACAATCCTCTAGCCTAGAAAATTTAATTATGAGTCAAGTTGGTAGTTTGGACTTGGGAAGCGTACATGTCTAGAAAATTTCTGATATGACCCACAAAATCTTGCAAGGAAAGGAAAGAAAAGTCAAGAAAATCACGGGCAGAGGGTAGAGGATACACATGAGTAGCTCAAAATACCATTCGAGAAAAAAAAAAGCAAAGCATGCGAGGCTCTTTGGTCCTGAGGAGAACTCAGAAATATATGTTGTTTAGGGTACATGAACGCTTGGACAATGTTTTCTAATTGAGATGATAAACAAAGATGCAATGATTGAGTGAGAAATCAAAGTAAGCTCCCTTGCTTGGTGGATAGAAAACTGAAATTCCAGGGCCTTGTGGGAAAATGAGAGTAACCTTTGTCCCTTGTTATAGATGAGAAAAAAGGAAAACATCAACTATATCATGGCATCATGATCTAGCTAGGGGGTGGCTATTTGAGGAATACTCAAAAAGAAAACTGTGCCTATGGTTGGGTGGAAAAGAGCATCCCTTTCAGCAGGTGCCAACTAATTTCCAATTTCAGATAAGTGTGACTCTGTGTTTTTATGTTGTCTTGGTTATTTTGCTATAATATACATTTTTTCCTTGAGATAAATTATGGAAAATAATTTTACCTTGTTTGAATGGTAGAATTCATGGCTACGATGGCCTAGTGGCCTGGGAAATTGGAAGCAAAGCTTGAGTATCATATTTTGTAGATGGCTTTTTGCTTACCTATATTTAGAGAAGGATAATTGTTAGTAACGAGTTTTAAAAGAATTTGGGAGAATAGGAATTTGACCGATGTGTTGGTTGGAAAGTACTCAAGGAACCGTCTAGGGACCATCTAGGGACAAAAACTGGAAATATAGAGTCGAGACAGACTCTATGGGATAACTCTGAACCCGTCAATCCTTTAGAATTACCATTGTCTTTTTACAGGATTTGGATTTTAAAGTGAAAGGAACTTCCTTCAAACCATTCTCCCTAGTGACCATAGGCTCAAGTCTGCGGCCTTAACCAAATATCAGATAATATCTGCGAGTATAGCCCTTGAGGGCTTGTCAAAGCCCCATATGAGCAAGACCCTGGAACCTTGTGCTACACTAAAAAGGAGCTAAGCCTTTCGGGCTTCAAGAATTCATAGGTCCGAGACTTCGGGATGTTGGAACCTCAAAAAATTCAAATCCCATCGAAATAAACCTATATAAATGGTGACCGGACAGTTGACCAAAAACTAGTGGTTTCCTATCTGTTGATGTGGGATCTTCTTTATCTTTAAAACCTAACCGAATTTTCAATCGTGAATTAATGTGAGTCATAGATATAAGGATCTTCAGGATATATCCTAACCGTTGGATATAAGTTACGGTCAAATTCGAAGTTGACTCATTCCAGGGGTGAAAAGGCGTCAAATGACCAGAACTCCCAAATGACGAA
>JASDQU011246601.1:1637-24904 GCA_032191745.1 Picea mariana | reverse complement strand
AATCCAGTTGTTAATCCAATTACATTGAATTTTCCAAATTTTAGTGAAGATTGGGCATCTGTTGACTCAGTAGGAAAACTGCTTCTTCTTTTAGTTGCCTACTTGCCTCTTGTCACCTTCCTACGTGAAGACCATTTCCCAAATGCCAGCTACAATGTTGACTGCTGTGTTGGTTGGCTTTGTAATTGGAGTCGCAACAATGGTGTACTCGGAGTTGCAACACGAAGAGTGCACTTGGAGTTGTAGCATTTGGATTGTACGAGGAATTGCAATGGTTAGCTAGAGTTGCAGTATGAAGAGTGCACTTGGAGTTGAAACAGTTGGATTGTGCCTGGAATTACAACAACAAAAAGTGCACTTAGAGTTGTAGTAGAGAGGTATTGCAACCAATGTGAGGAGTTGTAGCTACAATATTACTCATGTATAGTAGTCTTAGTACATGAAAGTAACAAGTTCCTTTAAGAAATATGCAAGAATAATGTAAAAATGGCATATGGGGAAAGATTCGTACCTTGATGATAAGTAAGGAAAAATTGGATAAAGAAAGTATAAAAAAGGAATTGATCAATAAAAAATGGTAAGCAAAAAGGTATTAGACCGGTGCTGGAAGTATGCCAATTTAAGCACTCGTCACTAAGTATAGGAGACTGAGGGACCCAATTGTTGGATTGAGTGGATTGCTAACCTACGTACATAGCAATTTAAGCTTGGGAGGATCTTTCCTTGCTTTATTGCCAAAAATAGATGAATTGACTTAGTTTTTCTTTCCCTGGAATAGATAATTTCGCCCACTTTGAAGGCTTAACCTTAATCATTTAATTTGGAGGGATGTTGGCCTCTCAAGTTAGCGATTTATCCTTTTATGAAGGAAAAATGTTGCGGTGCACGAGAAAATCACTGAAACATACTAACAACTAATATTAATCGTGTCTCTCAACAAAACATGCTTATACATAGCCGCTAGTGTCCTGGTGACTAAGATACTTCAAATGTATATTTGAGACTTGGTAATTATCATCCCACCAACATCACAACACCATTAAGACCTTGACGGAATACAAAAGCCATTTAAAGCTAGCCCATAAAGCAATTAAAAAATGAATTAAAATAGGCCTCGGTGAAAACCCTTGACTTTTCGCTATCATTAAACCATTACTCTCTCTTGGGATCTCATATTTCGAACCATCGGTTATAGTGCATGGAGGACACAAAGTGTATTTCCAATGAGTGTTTGGACACCTTGTTTCAACATCGACTTCACAGGTTTCAAAATCCATAAGCCTAGTTTTCCTCGTTGATGGAAAAATTTTAATGCACACTTTCCTATCTCCGGACCTTGAAACTTGATTCCATCAGTTTGTTGAGTTTGTAGGCCCTTAAATAATATAGGTATCCTATTCCATAGATCAAAAACCCAATTTGGTCGAACACCTAAATTACACGCAAAATACCTTCCTAATCAAAAGTTTGGTCTTTGTTCGGAATGGTGCTTTATTGAAAACAAAGTTTCTTTTATCCTTGTTATATTGTTTTTTAATGGGATTATTGTTGTTGATACAATTATTAAGAACATGGCTAATTTTAATTGGTGAAGTAGGTCCACATGCATCCAATGCATCTATGGGGAAAATTAGGAAAAAATCATTGAATCATAATGAAACTTGCTCAAGTTCCTGCCAATGGTAAAGCATGACTTAGATAAAATTAGACGATGCAAGAAAACATACTTAGGCCGTGAAACCAGTTCTATCTTCTCACATTTCCATGTGGCTAGACTTTCCCTTCTACGATTTGGATGCAAAATCATCCTATCATTTGATGCACACTTGTGTGAGGTCTTAGAATCACAAATAACATTGTGATTCTAGGCGTAGCAATACATTAACAAGGTTAGCTTTATAATTAATTGATATTACCCTTTTTTCATCATTGTGTCATGTGTGTGCATAAACCCCCTATGCACTTCCATCAAAACTTGGCATCTATGAACAAGGCACGTAATTAGGCAGATTGTAAGAATGTTATATTGTGTTATATTATGTAGCTTGACATCATTGTGAAACATTCACTCTTTACTTACGCATGCCTTCTTCACAACTCACTCCATGCACATGTGTCAATTGGTCATCGTGTGTTCATGCAATTTCTTTCATACTCGTCACCATTGCATGGTTATGTTTACATTGTTAAGATTAATTTTGTTATTAGGTCATTTTCAATTTACTAGGGCATTCAATGTATTTCCAAAACAACAGCATAAAGAGGATCACTAAAAGAAACACAATCAGAATGTACACAATATTTTATCCTGGGAAACCCTCATGGGGGAGAAAACCCAGCAAAAACTTCCTCAATAATAGATTGCCAATATAATGCCAAGACTAAGACCAAAACACCAAGAATAAACTAGTACTAAGCATGCATATCTCTTCTCCTTCCTCCTGCAACTGCAACTGCCTTCAAAAGATGTGCACTAGATGAGTGAGTGAGTGAATGAATAAGTGAGGCACCATCCTCACTTATGCATACTATTTGAGGAGGTTCTAGGGTTATGTCTCTTTACTTAGTAGGGTTGACTTCTTCCAAGAGTGGTTAAAACCACTTTATAAACACTAGAGGCCGAATTTACAAATGCCACCATATAAATATGGTTTGATCAATCCACAAAATGAGATTTGGTCTTATACAAGACCTGACATGATCAATCCACAAAAGGGGATTTGACCTATAAGATAATAACTCAAATATAATTAGAATATTCTTCAAAGTTACAATATTTCAACATACATTGGTCTTGTTCTTGTGATGATGTGGTTATTATTCATCCTTAATCTCGTGACAAGGCTACAGAAGCACCTTCAACAAGTTGAACTCTTCAATTGAATTAATCAAAGCACATAACGTAAGGACAATGAAAGAAACAAAGAATTAAAAAACAAGCCTAGTCTACGATGCATTTAGGCATGAAATTAACATGATCCCATGAAATTTATCCAATATCCATTCAATATTCCAACCAATAGCTTGCAATCTTCAATTGAGAAAAACAAAACAAGCTCAAGGGATAGAAAAATCTACTTAATGAGGCTCCATTAAAATGTTTAGGGGATCGCCAAGTTTAAAAACTTGGGGCTAGTAGAGAGGTTGTCACAGGGTAGAGACATACCCTTTTGGCATCGTTGTCGAAAGACAACCAAACGTAGTTGAGGAGTGACAAGGTTGTGAGATATTGCACTAAAAAGGGAAAAAATGAGATAGAGGCAACACAAAATTAAGATGCCTCCACTGAAGAGTCATGCAGGTATAACTATAGATTGCAATATAATTCAATGTCTATTTCACATATCAAATCTAAATAACATGCAATATATAACCAAAATCGAAAGAATTCATATGGATATAATTATTTTTGAAACTATATAAGATCTATAAAGAAAGCATAAAAATGACCTTTATCAGTATGGCACCTCTAAATATGTTCATTGTAGGATATTTCCCAAGCAATAGGAGCATATATCTTGACTCGAAAATTGCACTTAACATAGACTATATCCATACACAATAAGTATAAAAATGATTTAGAAACACTATTTACTCAATGAATATAAAGAAAAAAATTATAGTCAAAATATTAATTATCGAAGTAAGTAGATATTAGCATACATGCAACCTATAAACCCTCGATTTGTCCTTATGCTCGTCCTTGCTCTTACCACTAGTTTTCATGAATCTCTTTGCAATAATCCTCTCAATTCCATGATTTACATCATTGTCCATGATATCAAAGTCAAAATCCTCTTGAACTTCATGAGAACTACTAAGGGGTTTGAAGCAATGGCATGCTTAAGAGATTTTTCCTGATCTTTACCATAGGCCTTATTATTACTATTATTGTTATTATTGTTATTCTCCTTTTCCTAAACCGTCAACAAAACTTCATCTTATTTAATGTTGAGGAAGTTTTGGTATTGGAAGGTGAGGTGTCTGAACTTGTCACATTTCTCACAACAAACTCCAATCCAATCTAGTGGGTGAGTCAAACTCTTATAGGAGAGGACTCTATCATTTGCATACTCAACCCTAAAATAAAACCTTTAATCCTCAAATTTTGACGCAAATTTCTTTTGGCAAAAACACTAAGCCACTTAGTCATGTAACATGCAATGGCATAAAATCCACCACCCTTTACCTGCAATCATGCAATAAACTCACGTTCAGAATGCAAAAAATCACAAAATTGGGTCGATCAAGACAATTTCAAGGACATATCTATTTAAACAGGGCATAATATCTACAATCATGTATGAATTTGGTCTACTCATGCTAAGTTGAGTCATACTTGCTTAAACTTGCCTTAAAATGACCAATCCCTTTCAAGATTGGCTCAAGGTTTCACATATGATCAAATCATAAGAACCCTAAAAGACTTATTCAATCTCCTCTTCATGTATAAAGTATATGAACCTACATTTGGGGTTGATTCCAGTCTTGACTATGGTTTGCAGGGTGAAGAGATAGATATGGCATCGTATACTTTAGAAATATTCCTTTTGGCAAATCATGTACAATTAGTGATATGCACTTGATGAAGAAAATGGATAGGACCACTATAAAGGTCGATTTGAACATGAAGATAGTGGTTTTGTAATTACACTAGTAAATGTAGATAGGTTTTGGCTTGCCAAAATTTTTGAAGACATACTTGTTCCCTTAAAAACACCTTGAGTGTAATTACAACGCCCTCATAGCACCCTTATAACAATATCCTTTATTGTTTTTCCTTTGAGCCATGTATATTAGAAACAATAATATTTGAATCAATAAAAACCAATGCTCACACTATCTTTTTTCTACTTATTAATGTGATGTTGTAACATCTATAGAGAAGTAGCTTTATTTTAAGCTTGTAGAGTTTTCTCTCTAGAACGCATAGCATTACAATCAATTCCATGCAAAAAATTTAAGAAAAACACATAAAATGTTGTTTGGTTCTATAAAAGAAATTCAATTATACCTCTATCATATTTTGAGATTTGTAGGTTGGATATTCATATCCTGAATATTGTATATCATTCGTCTCTCCTCTATGTCATTAACACTCAAGGGCGAAAGGGGTAAATTCTTTTGCATATTTGGTGAATACATTATCACCAAACCCTTCCAAATTGATAGGTCTTGATCCTTGAACCTTTGGGGAGAACATGTTGTCTACAATATATCGTGTTTAACCATGCATTAGTGATATCTTCTTAATATGAATATGTTGAATCTACAATATGAAATTTTGGGTGGAATTGGGGTGCTTTTATTGCTTGCTTTGTAGAATCTTTGTGTTCAATTTCACTATTAAATTCCTTATGGAAACTCAAGGTCACTTGGTTGTAGTATAGCCAAAATGTATTTTATGAATTGAAGAATGCAAATGAACAAAGGTATTATAAATTTGGAAGTTTAAATATGGCCTTTTGTAGAATGTTGAGTTGAGTTGACCTACTGCATGTGTGAAAAATGGTAGCATGGTTTGTGCATAAAGTAGTGGTGGGTTTGATGATGAGTTGTCGTAGCGTAGAGCCATATCCTTTTGGCAAGGTTATCACAAGACAACAATGAGGAGTTTGGGAGTGGCAGGGTCATGAGATCTTGCATTGAAAATGAAAAAACCAAAATAGGCAACAAGAAATCAAGATGCCTCCACTCAAGAGTTATGAAGGTATAGCTATAGACTGCAATATAATTCAATGTCCACTTCACATATCAAATTTTAATTACCTTCAATATATAACCAAAATCAAAAGAAGTCATATGGATATAAAGATGTGCAACCTATATAATATCTACAAAGTAGGTATACAAACAACCTTTATGCTCATGACATCTTTAAATATGTTCATAGAAGGATATAACCCATGCATTAGGAGCATACATGTTGACCCCAAAGTTACATTGAATGTATATACCCAAATGAAATAAGTATAAAAATGATTCAAAATAACTATTTACATAACAAATGACAAATTTCTAGTAGAAATATTAATGATTGAAGTAAGCACATAGCAGTCTACGTGCAACCTAAAAACCATTGATTTGTCTTTATGAATGTCCTTTCTCTTACTACCAATTTTCTTGAACCTCTTCATAATAATATTCTCTCTTACCTAGTATGATCCATCATAACATAATCTCATAATCTGTGTGTGAGGAAGGAAGGGCAGGCAAATCAATCAATCAAGCTTTGTGAGGCAAGTCAATCGATCCATTAAGCTTTGTCGAGGCGAATATGCATCAAGCTTTGTAAAGTCTCTATCGGTTAGTCTCCGTAGGTGGGTGCCAATTGGGTCTTACCTTATGCCTTACGCTATGCTCATGAATGCTCACGTTGAAGAACTAAAGTGAAGACTGAACGAACATTCAGACTTAACAAGGGAGAGCCTAAGTTCATTTTGAAAACCGTTTTAGCGCATTCTATCACAACTTATAGTCCACCCCTGACTCGTGGTGCTTTTACTTTTCAAAAATCGGTAATCGGTCACTTAATTATATCCTTTCGGTCACTTTCGGTAATTGTATCCTTTCGGCTAAGAGGGTTTACCCTTTTGGTCACTAGTCCTTTAAGGTTCTTACCTAGTATGATGTATGAGAATTTTCTTAAGCATTTTTCTATCAATTTTCAAGTATTTGTAGAGGTTCAGATTGTTTATTGACATTATCTAGGGACATATTATGGAAGCACACACCTTTCCTAACATTACCCTTTTGGTTGCTTGAGGAATCTTATGATTTGCTAGGAACTGACTACTGCTCAACGATGGAAGCTATGATGTCTTTGAGAAAGGTGTCATGTAAAAAGTGATTGGTTCATGTCCTTGTTGATTATTTTGATGGCATATTTCAATGTATTCAACAATGTGATGAATACATGGTGGTATTTTGGTTAGGAGGGTGTATGTCACATCATCCCTTTTTATTATTTGAATATCATCATCACCTTTATATGCTTTAGAGTTCATATGGTATTATTGATACACTAGAGGATGGTATTGGGTATGCATGGGCCTCCTAGTAGTTATGATTTGTTTGAATTTTACTCAATTAGTTATCATGTCTGTTAAGGTTATTTAAGGTTTAATTATTTATGCACATGTTGAGGATGATTGAGATAATTTAACTGTCCATTGTGTGTTATGAGGGTACATGGTGTCTCTTAAATTAACGCCCTAGCATATTTGGTAACATTTTTCACTAGGAAATGATGTTATATGGTGATATTGTGAGACTAGATGGAGCACACCCCTTTTCGCACACATGTGGAAGTAGATTTGGCATATTTTATTATTATTTTGGCATGAGTGGTGGGTTATACCTTCTTGTGAACCTATGAAAACACGGATCACACATTTTGACCATTGCGAGTTGTTGGAGCATCTTTGACTAAAATTTTGACTTGGAAAGTGTACTAGAAGCTATTTTTAGCAAGTCGATTAGTTGTTATGACAGATACAGGGCAGAAAATAACACTTGGTAGTTGTACACTCTTCAATATATGGATCAATTTGGCTATGGGACACTTGTCATGCATGGTTTCTTCTCTTTCTATATTACACGTGCCACTCAAGCATTATCTTTTCTATTTTTGGCATGGGTCAACCTCCCTATAGATTAATCTAAGGCTCTCATGAAGAATTTTATCCCCTTGGTTGACTATTCAAATTAGTTGTTGTAGACATCAATATTTATTGTATTTGTTAGTTAGGGTTTTTGCATGAATAACATTAATTTATTGTAATAGGTTCTTTCTCTCTATATATAAATAAATCCACTCTTATTGTAATGTTTGTTGATAGGGAGAGCCTAGGAGAAACTACTAGGAAAGTTTTTGGTGAGTTTCTTCAGTCATGAGTTTTGAAATGATGATGAGTTTCAAGGAAGTTTTTGCCGAGTACTTGTTTTGGGAATGACTTAGATAACTCATCAAGATGTGCAAGTCTTGTGTGAATCTCACAACAATAGAATAAACATTCATCACCTTATCATATATCAAATATAAAATAAAAATATAAGATATCATATAAAATAAGTATATATTCATATGTATATGTCTTGCATATTTTATTGTGTAAGCGCGTGTGCCAAGATTATCCTCTTTTGTGTGATTTTCTTCTATTTTTTCTCTTGCTCCTACTTGGCTATCTAGATCACCCAAAGGGTCTTCATCATGATATTATAGGATATCCACTTGACATCTTTGGTACCCCATATTCAATGATTGACATTCTTATCAATGTTCCAACTTCCGTTTATACTCCCTTTTCAAATATCAATGATGTACATTTATCTTTGTGATTGAGTAAGACACTCATAGGAATAAATTGTTGAATTATTGTAACTTCAAAGAGTATCATACTTATATTTGAGTCATTATTGTATAGATCAAATCCCCTTTTGTGGATAGATCAAGTCAGGTCTTGTATAGATCAAATCCCCTTTTGCAGATTGGTCAAAGTCAGGTCAATATGTATTTGTGTATTATATTTATTTAGGCCCTATTGTGCCTCTGTAAAAGTCATCCCTATTGAGCCTTGACACTTAAATGTAAAATAAGAGGGTAAAGTGATAGGTCGGTCTAGACCTAATTATAGGCTGGCCAGACCACTATTTATAAGAGAGGCCAGTGCCTCATTTGGACACACACACTACTCATCTCTGTAGTGCGCAAGTCTTGGAGGAGAAACTGTTGCAGCTGGGGGTGATGTCAAGGAGGGTTTTTGGTCTATCTCTTGTTATATCTTAGTTAAGTGGTGCACTACTCTTCCTAGTGAAAGAGTAGAGGAGGATCTTCTGTTCGGTATTTGGTTTATCTATATTGAGGAAGTTTTGCCAGGTTTTCTCCCCCATGAGGGTTTTTCAGGATAATCTGTGTGTCTCTATTTTTTATGTGACTGTCTCTCTTTCAATGATCTTATTTATGCAACTAATGTGCTAAATGATTATAATAATAAAGAAGAAATGTAACTACTAGTTGTATAAGTAAAAACTTCAACATAGTTTCAGAGCAGGCCTGAAAGAGACCAACTCATAGTTTATAAGAAGTGGCTAGCTTCAACGCACCCTCTCCAAGATTCAGTTCTCAATGTTGCAGCTGTTACAGAATTAGGGTTTCTGCATAAACCTTGAGTGTGATGTTTTCCTTGTTTGAGGAGGGCATTGGATGAAGTAACCACATCTAGCAGCTCGCCTTAGGAAGCCGGTCCCTGGATCAAAATTCTGAAATTTGAAGTTTGAAAAATTAGGGTTTCCTCATAAAACCCTAAGTACCAGTTCCGTACTAATTGTAGTACCAGTTCCAGTTGTAGTACCACTTGTAGTTGTAGTTGCAGTGCCATTTCGTTTGTGCTAGTTCCTTCATGCCAATTCCTTCATGCCAGTTGTAACACCAATTGTAGTGTCAGTTCCTTCATGCCAGTTGTAGTACCAGTTGCAGTGCCAACACCAGTTGAAATACCAATTGCAATAAAAAAAATTGTGAAGTGTTGGGACTGATTTTTATTGTCCTAGTGCACCTTACCATAGAAAATCTCTAGCTAACCTTAAGTTACAAGTTGAAGAACCTTTAAAGTTTCAAAGATTCATTATTTCTTTTCATTGTTGTCGAATGATGCCACTACCTTTCGACATTGTCAGATGTATGTACTTACATATGTTTAAACTATATCATTATTTTAAAGGGTATTTGTAGGAGAAAAGATCTTTTGTCTAAGAAACTATCATAGGTCCAAAAGGATCTCAGATCCAACACATTTGAAGGAACTATGCACCCTAGGTTTGATTACTTTGATATGCCTCTATTTGTTGTTGTATTATTGTAATCTTATGAATATCCAAGTTGCATTTTGATATGTTGAAGTTATCATACTAACCATTGGTCAAAATTAAAGTCAAAGTATTAGATTGATTAAAGTTGAGATTATAGAGTTTATTCCCTAACTCGGATTTCTATCAAGATAACATATTGTCTTAGTACAGAGGACAGGTTGAAGAAGGTACTTGTCATCTTGAGTGAAGGAGACTTCGAAGAAAAGAAACACACTCATTATTGAGGACAAGACTCCAGGTTCGAGGTTTGATTGATTAAATTGATAAGATTCAAATTTACACATATCAAGTTTGATAGCTGCTAAACACTATAGTTGTGATAACAATCTTTGAAATTTTTTATTATTGAATACTTGGTAGCATGTGAGCACTATTGAGATCGATGCTTACTATAATCATTTACTAGATATAACTAACATCTCCTCTAGGATAAACTTCTTGTTTTGTTTCCAGGTTACCATGGAGGAATGATTGATTACAACACTAGAAGAGTGTTGCTCTCATTTCTTATTATTGTATTTCTTACTTTGGACCCTTGTTTCAGGAAGGTCAGAAGTGATAGCTCTAAAGGATCTATTGTGACGATTGTTCTTGCTATTATTCTATTATTATTATAAAGAGTATTATTCTTGTCTATTGTTTCTCCCTTATTGTTCTTGTTCCAGGCAGGTCACAGGTGATAACCCTAAGGAAGCTAAAGTAACGTTTGCAGGAGGAAACATATTAGATGAGACATGGAGCAAACTATCCAAGTTGTATATATGACCATATACATTCATATACTGAAGAAGAAGAAGAAGAAGAATCTACTTTTGCTAAAAACAAAACATCTCATATGGAGACAGATCATGAGGAGATGAAGGCTCCAAAGATGACCGAACATTAGAATAGAACTTACAGTTGACTTGGTCAATGGATAATGAAGCCACCTTGAAAGGAAGCAGAAATTGTTTGAATCCCGACTCAACTTTTCATATTAAGACTTGGTATTCAACACTAAGTATATCCTGCAAAGACTACATATTTTTTGTAGACTCAGAAGAAATCAAGACTCAGAGTAAGCTTGATCTTAGAAAGGATTAGATGGCAAAAATAGACATCTTCCAGGACTAGTAGACATATGCCACGAGTTGAGAAGACTAGATCATAGCTTCAGAGACTTCTAGGAGATGTGAAATCTCCTGGGAAGATTCCCTTGTTTCAGTGACAGAGAAGGAAGCCTGTCAGAAGGATTGAGATATGGATTTTTCCTTGAGACTAGAAGGGAAGTCAAGTAGTGACATCCAAGATTGATCTAACAGATCAAGCATGTTTCATATAACAATATAAATATGTACAAATCTTGATTTGTGTCCAGAGGATTCTCCCAGCAAGAGGGAGAAGACTATGACGAGACACTTGCTCCAATAATCAAAGAAATAGTTCTAGTATTCGTGAAGACAACCAAAAAAGCCATGATTCCAATACAATATGAGATTTAGAGGGAGTAGTTCTTGTATTTGAGATTGAGTTACCTCCATGAAAGAAGCAAAGCTACCTTCAACATCAACCACTCTCAATTTCATATGAAGCTTGCCATGATAGAATAAAGGATCTACTCTCAAATTTCAACAACTACAATGAGAATAGAGAAATCATTCTTAGCTTTAGAAATAACAGCTGCAGGTGCAGAGTCTCAGTTCTAGAAGGAATAGTTGTAGAGAGAGTAGAGGAAATACTCTCAGGAATTGAAACAGATAGTGCTTTGCAGAAATCACATAGAGCTAGAACATGATTTTGCAGATTGACTTGCAACTAAGCAAGTGTACCAGGTTGGTACAATGTGATGTAAAAATTTTGTTTCGAAGTACAGGATAGGAAGAATCATGTGTGCAAGTTGAAGAAAGCTCCAAGAGCTTGGTATGGCAAGATTGATAGTTTTTTGATGAGCTTGGTCTTTACCAAGAGTAAAGATGATCCCAACCCTTACTTCAATATTGAGAAACATGGACCAGTTATATTGTTTCTATATGTGGATGACTCATTCTTGACAGATGAAGAAAATCTCATCACAAATTGTAAGAAGAATCTTGCCGCTGAAATTGAAATGAAAGACCTAGGCCCGATGTATTTTTTTTATGTCTTGAAGTTTAGCAGAGCCTAGAAAATATCTTCCTTAACCAAGGGAAGTATGCAATAGAAATATTGAAGAATTTTGACATGTTGGAATGTAAATCCATGGCCACACCCATGGAGACGAATTTGAAGCTCCTGGTTGAACTTCGTCAAAAATAGTTGATGTTACTCTATATAGACAAATGATTGGTTCGTTGATGTATCTGACGAATACCAAACCATATATATGTTTTTTTGTGAACACCTTGAGTCAATATCTGGTGGAGCCCAGACATGTTCACCTTGTAGCTGCAAAGCATGTGATGAGATACCTTAAGGGTACGTTGGATTATGGTCTCTGTTATACTAGAGATCATGACTTTAGACTATATGGTTATACTGATTCAGATTGGGTTAGAAGTGCTTCAGATAGAAAGATCACTTCAGGATGTTTTTTCAGTTTGGGGTCAGCCATGACTTCATGGCAAAGCAGGAAGCATCCATTATTGCTCTCAACAGGGCAGAAGCGGAGTACATTGCAGTATGTTCCGCTAGTTGTGAATCCATATGGCTTCGGAAGTTGTTGACAAGTTTGTTCGATTTGGAGATGGAAGCCATCATGATTCTATGTGATAACTAGAGTTGTATAAAGATGACAGAGAACCCAATGTTCCATGATAAGTGGAAGCACATATAGATCTGGTACCACTACATTCGTGATATGGTGCAGAGGGGAGCTGTAAAGATCCAATATGTTGGCACATATGAGCAGGTTGCAAATGTGTTGACCAAGCCTCTATCTCGTGTGAAGTTTGAGTACTTCCGAGACAAGCTTGTTGTAGTTTGAAAAGGCCTCCCTCGAAAGGAGGAGTGATGTTGATGATGCTATGGCATCCTGACCAACAATGGGTCACTCTGTTAGGATTTTATATCCTAGGGGATTGATCATCCCTGGGCAGATCCCAAAGGTCCAGTAAGGACGGTCTGTCAGAGTACCTGTGCATGTATATGCCAACTGTGGTCAATAATGGTATCTAAGTTAGGATTTTATATCCTAGGGAATCTTATAATTCATGGGCAGATCCTGAAGGTCCAGTAAGGATGGTCTGTCAGAGTACCACGTGGTAGCTTGTTAGGATTTTATATCCTAGGGAATCTTATGATTCTTGGAAAGATCCCGAAGGTCCGGTAAGGACGATCTGTCAGAGTACCAAAATTTTTTTCGTCGATGCACCTGCCTCATTCTGTTGCCACATATTGATGTTGATGTTGTTCCAGCTTCGTGCTGTTGTTGATGTTGTTCCAACTTCATGTTGTTGTTGATGCTTTTCCATCTTCGTGTTGTTGATATTGTTGTTCTAGCTTCGTGTTGTCAATTTTGATGTTCCAACTTTGTGTTATCAATATTGATGTTTAAACTTCATACTATTGATGATGATGATGTTACTCCAGCTCCACGCTGCAGATGATAATGATGTTTAGTTTCTACTAATGTTGATGATGAGAAAAAAATTTCGATGACTTATAGATATGACCGACATTGTTCCTAATGTTGATGACGATGTCCCCTCCTCTTGATGTTGTATTGAGTCCAATTAGTTGTTGTTGATGTTGTCAGTAGAATGCCCTTCTTATTAAGGGGGAGTGTTGAATTATTGTAACTTCGAAGAATATTCATTTTATATTTGAGTCATAATTATATAGATAAAATCCCCTTTTGTAGATTGATCAAGTCGGGTCTTGTATAGATCAAATACCCTTTTGTAGATTGGTCAAAGTTGGGTCAATATGTATTTGTGTATTATATTTATTTAGGCCCTAATGTGTCTTTGTAAAAGTTGTTCCTATTGAGCCTTGACATTTAAATGTAAAATAAGAGGGTAAAGTGACAGGTCATACCAGACCTAATTATAGGCTGGGCAGATCACTATTTGTAAGAGAGGTCAGTGCCTCGTTTGGACACACACACTACTTAGCTCTGTAGTGCACAAGTCTTGGAGGATAAACTGTTGCAACTGGGGGTGACGTCAAGGAGGGTTTTTGGTCTATCTCTTGGTATTTCTTGGTCAAGTGGTGCACTACTATTCCTAGTGAAAGAGTAGAGGAGGATATTCTGTTCGACCTTTGGTCTATCTATATTGAAGAAATTTTGTTGGGTTTTCTCCCCCGTGAGGATTTCCCAGGATAATATGTGTATCTCTATTGTTTCTATGATTGCCTCTATGTCAATGATGTTATTTATGCAGCTAATGTGTTAAATGATTATAATAATATAGAAGAATTGTAACTAATAGTTGTATAATTAAAAACTTCAACACAAATGTTTGGGGAAAATTTGTGTTTATCTATTAAAAAGTGATATTCTAACAAAAGTGTTATCATGTTCATCGATGGTGCATCAAAAGGAAACACAAGGGTGACAGGATGGGGGAATGGGGATCATTTTCTATCTCATGGGACAAATGAAGGTGGAGTTCACTTGGGGACTAGGCATCACCAAGAATAATGAGGTGGAAACAATTACAATCTATCAAGGCATAAGCATCATGAAGGACAAAATAATTGTGAATGCAACAATTGTGCGAGACTCCTCCATAATCAATATATCACTCATGTAACCAAAAACATACTAAGAGATGTCAAGTTGGCAAGGTTGATTCAAAGAACACAAGACATAGCATTGGAGTTTGGTAGCATTGACTTATATCAAATGTCAAGGAAACAAAAGAAAATAGTGGATGCCAAAGCCAACATAGGCATCCACTTGAATGAATGGATTATAGACTATGGTAATGGAACCACCCAAGCCAAATGTGTACTATGAATATTAACACCCAAAGGACAAAGTCATGCATGAGCCATAGTGAATCCACAAGTGTCAGTACATGTGTATACAATGTTTGAAAAGATTTTATCCCACTCAAGCATTACATGTATTCTTGTTGTCAACATTCTCATTAAACTATCAATGATTTTTCTTCATGGATGAATGTGGTTTCATTCTCCTCCTATTGGTGTTTGGTGGTTGTTGTTTCGAGGAGGATTGCCCTAACCATTTATTCAAGACTGGCCACATCCATGATCTAGAGAAGGGAAGAAGGTTCCAAGGAGAGCCTTTGTTTCATGGTATTGGTAGAACAATTCTCGTAGTAAACCCCTTCTATGTGTTTCTAAAGGATCATTTCCATTGTTGTTGTATCATCCATGAATTAATTCAGGCCGGGAGAGGGATTAAGAGACAACAATTAGAAGAATATTGGAACAAAAAATGGATGGTAGAGAATAGGGACAAAGATAAAAACATGATGGAATTCAAGGCCTTCATGCACTCTGTTACCCCCCATGCCTAGGGGTAATTGGAGGAGATCATGTCTCGAGGCCCGAAATGGAGAACATAATCTACACCATGATGATGTTGATTAACATGTCCACATGTGGCATCCCAACGACCCCTTTGATTTTACTCCCATTTTCCTAAACCAAGGATTATCGCATTCAAGCAACCCAATATACGGGGATAGTAAGATAGTGTCACCATGAGTTATGGTTAGTTTTTTTTTCATGCAAGGTGTTGTGTTTAATTTATTATGCACGTGGACAAGGATCATTGGTTGAATTTGGATAGTGGATCACTTGCTTGAGAAATTGTCTTGGTTGCCTTATTTCACATTGGTGGTCATCTTTTGTGCACTAGTCCTATGTTGTCACCGCCTAGGGAAAAGGGGTAATAATGGGGGGGGCTCCCAAGGGTAACGTTATGCTCCTAACCATACTTAACATTTTTCATCATAAAACCTTTCACAAATTCGACTATGACCCATGATCTCATGAGAAAGAGGTTGATGGCTCGTAGGTAGATTGCAACTGCTATAAAAGAATAAGAAACCGATGCTAAAAGGAAAGTGACATAGAAAATAAGGATCACCAAAATCCCGTCGAACTTGATCTCTACTCATTCAGTGCTCGCCATGGTCCCAAAAAGTAATGCAAAATAATGGAAACCTATAAAGGGGAACCTCACATTGAAAAATTATGAATGGAAGCAGGGATTGGAAAGATGGATAATAAAGGGGTTTGGAAAAAGGTGGCACACAAATATTGGGTAACTCAAGAGAAAGCACAGCCTCAACAAAAGTGCTCATAGAGATGGACACCATAAGCCATGAAGGAATCCCTAAACCATAACATCTTCACACTTACTCTTGATGGGTTTTTACTTTCCCTTGTCAATCTCAAGACCTATCCCTCTACTTGGGTTATTTGTCTCTTTTCTAGGTGGCACATCTAATAGGGCTGGATGAAGGCCTTCCCATTTGGTAACCCTCATAAGGTCTTTGGCTTGGGTGATACTTGAAAGGGATAATGGGGTGATTTGTTTACATGGCTTGTATCTTAGGC
The DNA here is from genome assembly GCA_032191745.1 of Picea mariana. Lineage (NCBI taxonomy): Eukaryota > Viridiplantae > Streptophyta > Pinopsida > Pinales > Pinaceae > Picea > Picea mariana. The sequence goes on along the minus strand of JASDQU011246601.1, from coordinate 8,542 downwards.
ATCAACTTACTTTGCATGATTTAAGGACTAACATGTCTTATAAACATTGGTTTACTTTGTCGTATACTCTGCTTTGTTTTAAATGGCCCTAACATGGTCCTTTCAGAGACATCTTGGGTTGTATCCGAGATGTTGTGCCTTATTGTAGGACTTTGGCATGTGTGATGGAGAGAAGTGAGTCATCTGGTTACTCAAGACCCTCAGATAGTGGCTCTCATAAATGGTGTTGAGTATGTATATATTCTAATATTGAAGCTTTCCTTCAATATTTGTATTGTAAAGAAGCTACTTGTTGCACATAAAGATCAAATCATGTTGTTAAAGATCCATTTCATATACAAATCAAAGCAATAAAGATCGGGAGTTTGTTTTCTAGCATTCTCCTTAATCCAAGATATTCAAGATATATCTTTTAGCCAAAGAGGAGTACCACCTCCATAAAAAATCAAGGGGATCCATATCCTCGTGAGGTTGTTGTTTGGACCTTAACAGATCTAGACATCAACAAAAGTGTTATCATTTATTTCAAACATCTCATCAAATTGAAAATTCAATGGAAGTCCTAGAATACAAACCCATATCGGAAGACTGTCCACATTATCTAACCAAACATCAAACTCTATATGTCATTTCTTCAAGAACAAGGATTTGGATACCCACTTGCGATGCTAGTGCAATATTTTTTATGGTTTTTCGTTCATCCCAAAAACCCAAACCAACCATCATTTTACCATAATCAAGGTGCATGGAGAGGCCCCCACTTCTGGCTTGGTCCAATTCTTCATTTCCTCACTACTTATTCTCCTCCCAAGAAATCATCCTACTGGCACATGATCCCCCATTTCCATAATGTCGTTGTGTTTAGTTTTGCCACCTAGGTTTAGGTTGATGGCCTCCTAAGTATTTTATATACATTTATGTCTCTTTGTATTTCTTGAGCCTTCCTAAGACTAAATCCCCACCACCTCTGAATCTGAGTATGGGGCACCACTCAGTAGTTTTAGATCCAACATAGTACCCACAAAACCAAAATCAGAAACACAATTCTACCCACTGATATCGCAATTGCAAAGGAAATAAATCTCTTGACAAGCCTCATTTGTAACACCCATCTAGGATGTTATGCAATTAATCGCTCATTAAATACATATGAATTAACAACTTTGATTTAACATAATTTCATTGATTTTCATTTCCACAACTCTTTTACATTTTGCTCAATGATAATTGTAAATAACATGATGAACTAAGTAATATGTTAACTCTAAGATTTAAAACTTAATATGGAAGTATAACAAACTACCATTGAAAATACCTTCTCCATGGTCTGTTGAAGCTCATCAATTGCAATGTAGCTTTGCTAGTAGTAGGAATATGCTTCCAACCATCTTTTCTCACTTGTCTAGAGTGAAACAATAGAATCCTCCAAGCCAACTAGGAGCCTAGCCGGCTTCCTAGCTCCAAGAAATATTTCAGTTTCTTGGCCCCCCGTTCCCATGACTCCAAGAACAACAAAGCACAAATGCTCAAAGAAAACCATCATAAGAAATACATCTTCCAAATATTTCACAACCTCTCATCATGCTCAAACCTCCCATCCCCTTTCTCACCACTTCTTCTCCCTATTTATCAAGTTTCCATACACCCTTCCCCAAATCTCCTCAACCACCCTCATTATTATCCATCAACCTCCCTTATCTAGATTCTTGGGAAAAGATTAAAATAAATCTAGAATATAAATGACTTGCTTGAAACAACAATAAATAAAATGCAAAGTCTTTCTTCTCATGCTAGCTAATAAATGTGATTTGACAATTTTCCCCAAAATGTACATGACAACCCACCATGCTCATTTAATTCATCATACCAACCATCAATCAAAGTCAAAGAAGATATTTAATGCTTCTAGATATTTTGTATGCAATATAATTTACATAATCAATAAACATTCAATTAAATAGTTAATAATCTACTTTAATAATTAATACGTTAATTAATTGTACCAGTGTACATGTGTAAGGTACGTGTGCGTAGCTAGCGGATACATATCTCATGTGCATACTAATGATAAACAACCATTTCGTCTAGTGCATAGTTCCTATATGATCACACCAAGACATGTAGGACAACAGATCAAGTAATGCATCATTTAATAATCTTAACGAACAAAAATACACCAATTCATCAATAACTCATTATCACACTTAAAATATCAATAGAAAATAAAATGAGGGTTTTAAACATGGTAGGAACCAAGTGAGTAAACAATAGTGGAATCTCTAATCCCCAATCAGTATTCCCAACTAACATCGAAGCATCCTTCCTTCCTAACCTACTTCCATCTTCCAACCTATCATTTCCTCTATTGGACTAAGTTGGAGCGTCAACTATATTGACCTAAATCCAGATAGAACCTGTAAGCGGAAGTGTCATACATCTCGACCAAGCTTTCCCAATAGGCAACTAACAGTCGCCATCACACGTCTAGGGGAGCGTGACTTCACACAACCCTCCCATGACTCTAGGTTTCATAGGATAAACAGTGGGCAATACCTCCACCCCTCCTTATAGAACTAGGGTCAACACCCTACTTCAAGCCATATTGTGCAATTAATGTTCTTAAAGTCACATCATCAAACAACCACTCTAGGAAAGTTGCGTGTCTTGTCAAAACCACACTTACCAAAAATCATAGAAATATTTTGAATCATAAATTAAATAATAATTATAACTTATAGCATACACTATCTTCTTGATGTCTACGAAATCCATGTTACCTCATCACTATAGTCATTTAGCTATCACATAGCTCATCAACCTGTAGGTTAGTTCACCAATAACTCATATCCATGTATATACATCATAATTTCATATAATAATCCATATATGTATGGACGTTCAATTAAGAAATGTATGTTTATTTTTTTATCGTGTCTTGCATCTGTTATGCATTCACAACATAACATTGAATCGGTATCCATGTACCTAAATTCCACATATTAATTTGCATGTTTAAACAAATCAAAGAGTTATCATCATCATGAGCATATAACAATGAAAATAATAATATGCAATACATAAATAGGTCCAGATGTACACTTGTTCTATATCAACATTGTTGATTCCAAATAGTTGTTATGCAATGAATTACTAAGATGAGAAAAATCAATGTTCTAACTCCCTAAGGCCAAAATATGGGGCATTACACACACCCACCCTTCAAGAAACTTCGTCCCAAAGTTATGATCATTCACAATATGAGGAGAATTTATGACACAAATCTTATGTGTCTTTCCTGATAGCAAACCTTGTTTTATATTGCTCCCATTGGACCGTGACTTGATTAAAACATGTTGAGGCTATTAATATATTGATTGCAACTATGCCTATTTAGCAGGAACCTAACTAAGTCTCGACTCTATGTTATTACCACTTGAAAATTTATTAACATAAAGACACACTTCTATTATAGTTTTATTCATCCTAAGTTCCATATAGGAACCCCATATATAAAGTATAGTGTACTGGCTTGAGCAGAGGGGAGCTGTAAAGATCCAATATGTTGGCACATATGAGCATGTTGCAAATGTGTTGACCAAGCCTCTATCTCGTGTGAAGTTTGAGTACTTCCGAGACAAGCTTGGTGTAGTTCGAAAAGGCCTCCCTCAAAAGGAGGAGTGATGTTGATGATGCTATGGTATCCTGACCAACAACGGGTAGCTCTATTAGGATTTTATATCCTAGGGGATTGATCATCCCTGGGCAGATCCCAAAGGTCTAGTAAGGACGGTCTGTCAGAGTACCTGTGCATGTATATGCCAACTGTGGTCAATAATGGTATCTCAATTAGGATTTTATATCCTAGGGAATCTTATAATTCATGGGCAGATCCTGAAGGTCCAGTAAGGATGGTATGTCAAAGTACCACCTGGTAGCTTGTTAGGATTTTATATCCTATGGAATCTTATGATTCTTGGGAAGATCCCGAAGGTCCGATAAGGACGATCTGTCAGAGTACCAAAAATTTTGTTGTCGATGCACCTACCTCATTCTGTTGCCACATATTGATGTTGATGTTGTTCCAGCTTCGTGTTGTTGTTGATGTTGTTCCAACTTCGTGTTGTTGTTGATTTTTTTCCATCTTTGTGTTGTTGATATTGTTTTTCCAGCTTCGTGTTGTCAATGTTGATGTTCCAACTTTGTGTTATCAATATTGATGTTTAAAATTCATACTATTGATGATGATGATGTTACTCCAGCTCTGCGCTGCAGATGATAATGATGTTTAGTTTCTACTAATGTTAATGATGAGAAAAACTTTCGATGACCTATAGATATGAACAACATTGTTCTTGATGTTGATGACGATGTCCCCTCCTCTTGATGTTGTATTGAGTCCAATCAGTTGTTGTTGATGTTATCAGTAGAATACCCTTCTTATTAAGGGGGAGTGTTGAATTATTGTAACTTCGAAGAATATTCTACTTATATTTGAGTCATAATTATATAGATAAAATCCCCTTTTGTAGATTGATCAAGTCGGGTCTTGTATAGATCAAATACCCTTTTGTAGATTGGTCAAAGTTGGGTCAATATGTATTTGTGTATTATATTTATTTAGGCCCTATTGTGTCTTTGTAAAAGTCGTCCCTATTGAGCCTTCACATTTAAATGTAAAATAAGAGGGTAAAGTGACAGGTCATCCCAGACCTAATTATAGGCTGGGAAAACCACTATTTGTAAGAGAGGTCAGTGCCTCATTCGGACACACACACACTACTTAGCTCTGCAGTGCACAAGTCTTGGAGGATAAACTGTTGCAACTAGGGGTGACATCACGGAGGGTTTTTGGTCTATCTCTTGGTATTTCTTGGTCAAGTGGTGCACTACTATTCCTAGTGAAAGAGTAGAGGAGGATATTCTGATCGGCCTTTGGTCTATCTATATTGAGGAAATTTTGATGGGTTTTCTCCCTCGTGAGGGTTTCCCAGGATAATATGTGTGTCTCTATTGTTTTTGTGATTGCCTCTCTTTCAGTGATCTTATTTATGCAACTAATGTGCTAAATGATTATAATAATATAGAAGAACTGTAACTAATATTTGTATAATTAAAAACTTCAACATAAATGTTAGGGGAAAATTTGTGTTTATCTATTAAAAAGTGATATTCTAACAAAAGTGTTATCATGTTCATTGATGGTGCATCAAAAGGAAACACAAGGGTGACATGATGGGGGAATGGGGATCATTTTCTATCTCATGGGACAAATGAAGGTGGAGTTCACTTGGGGACTAGGCATCACCAAGAATAATGAGGTGGAAACAATTACAGTCTATCAAGGCATAAGCATGATAAAGGACAAAATAATTGTGAATGCAACAATTGTGCGAGACTCCTCCATAATCAATATATCACTCATGTAATCAAAAACATACTAAGAGATTTCAAGTTGGCAAGGTTGATTCAAAGAAAACAAGACATAGCATTGGAGTTTGGTAGCATTGACTTATATCAAATGTCAAGGAAACAAAAGAAAATAGCGGATGCCAAAGCCAACATAGGCATCCACTTGAATGAATGGATTATAGACTATGGTAATGGAACCACCCAAGCCAAATGTATATTATGAATATTAACACCCAAAGGACAAAGTCATGCATGAGCCACAGTGAAGCCATAGGTGTCAGTGCATGTGTATACAATGTTTGAAAAGATTTAATCCCACTCAAGCATTACATGTATTCTTGTTGTCAACATTCTCATTAAACTATCAATGATTTTTCTTCATGGATGAATGTGGGTTCATTCTCCTCCTATTGGTGTTTGCTGGTTGTTGTTTCGAGGAGGATTTCCCTAACCATTTATCCAGGACTGGCCACATCCATGATCTAGAGAAGGGAAGAAGGTTTCAAGGAGAGCCTTTGTTTCATGGTATTGGTAGAATAGTTCTCGTAGTAAACCCCTTCTATGTGTTTCTAATGGATCATTTCCATTGTTGTTGTATCATCCATGAATTAATTCAGGTCGGGAGAGGGATTAAGAGACAACAATTAGAAGAATATTGGAACAAAAAATGGATGGTAGAGAATAGGGACAAAGATAGGAACATGATGGAATTCAAGGCCTTCATGCACTCTGTTACCCCCCATGCCTAGGGGTAATTGGAGGAGATCATGTCTCGAGGCCTGAAATGGAGAACATGATATACACCATGATGATGTTGATCAACATGTCCACATGTGGCATCCCAATGACCCCTTTGATTTTCCTCCCAGTTTCCTAAACCAAGGATTATCACATTCAAGCAACCCAATATATGGGGCATAGTAAGATAGTGTCACCATGAGTTATGGTTAGTTTTTTTTTCATGCAAGGTGTTGTGTTTAATTTATTATGCACGTGGACAAGGATCATTGGTTGAATTTGTATAGTGGATCACTTGTTTGAGAAATTGTCTTGGTTTCCTTATTTCACCCTGGTGGTCATCTTTTGTGCCCTAGTCTTGTGTTGTCACCGCCTAGGGAAAAGGGGTAATATTGGGGGGCCCTCCCAAGGGTAACATTATGCTCCTAACCATACTTAACATTTTCCATCATAAAACCTTTCACATATCCTAAAATTCGACTATGGCCCATGATCTCATGAGAAAGGGGTTGATGGCTCGTAGGTAGATTGCAACTGCTATAAAAGAATAAGAAACCGTTGCTAAAAGAAAAGTGAACATAGCAAATAAGGATCACCAAAATCCCGTCGAACTTGATCTCTACTCATTCAGTGCTCGCCATGGTCCCAAAAAGTAATGCAAAATAATGGAAACCTATAAAGGGGAACCTCACATTGAAAAATTATGAATGGAAGCAGGGATTGGAAAGATGGATAATAAAGGGGTTTGGAAAAAGGTG
>JASDQU011246600.1:1772-12687 GCA_032191745.1 Picea mariana | reverse complement strand
CCAACTTTGGAAGGAAATGAAAATACCTCATGTCTCTCTGTAATATTTTTTCAACATCCATATGAATGTTTGTTTCAAGAGAAAAGGAATGCACCGACATCTTTTCTTTGTATATCAAATTGTTTGGTGCAAAGGTTGATGGGTTCTACTTAATGGAACCTTCTGGGAACTTTCTTTTGGTCTGTTTAAACTATGGTTGGTTCTTGGTTATCTCGTTTGTCTGTCAATTTGTATACCGTGGAACTCTAGCTCTTCTTTGGAGGACATGGAACAATATAGTTGAATTTTTTTGACCAGTTGGCACGTAGATCCACCTGATAACTTCTATGGTGTTGTGACGCAAATGTACTATGTGACTTGTTTTGGTAAATTTCCTTGATCGATGAATTTGGTCAAATTATTATTGTGAAATAATTTGAAATCAACAAATATATAGTGTGTGAAGTGCAACAATCCTATCATACCAACAAGAGGCTCTTAAAATTCAAATTAATCGTTGTTTTCGCAATTTTTGCTTATTCGATGAACTTGGTAAAATCAATATCCTAGAATAATTTGAAATCAACGAATATATACCGTGCGGAGTGAAATTGTGCTATCATATGAACAAGAGGGCCTTAAACTTCAAATCGATCCTTGTTATGCTTGTGGTGATAGATTTTTACAAAAAAATTCTTTTGTTTCCTTCATTTTTTAAAAAATAAGCGATTTAACATCCTTTAATAATTTAATGTAATTCACTTGTACAATAACAATAGTTAATATTCCCCGGATGGGGTGATATTGCGGGCCACTTGGCAGGCTATGGGTGAAGGGGGAGGCTAGCGGAGCACGGAGCCATGTGCTCAGCTCGTGCCCCACGCAACCACCACCCCCGAGCTTTAACTAGCATTCAAAGCTGATGGGAGGGGCATTAATCCCACCCCCCTCGACCACCTCTACGCATAGATCTATGTAGAACTTATTCGGCAGTATCGTTTGTTGGTGTGGCTTCGATTCCGGCTCTGTGATTTTCATGTTATTTCGGGCGATTTTCTTCTTCCATCTTGGCTCTGCAGAACCTCTACAGCCGCCAAGCCTCACCATGCCTCGTCAACACATGCGTCCATGTCGGGGCTCTCCATGGCACCCACGACGCCCCCGCACTTCCTCCTCACCCTTTGGTTCATCCACTCCAGGTCTTGACAGTCTGGTTGTTGTTAACACCTCCTGGACACCGGCATGGCGCTGTCCCCCAGTCAAGCATTCCTCCTCTCCCCCGGCGCCGTGCCATGGTCGACCTCGCCACAATCCAAAGATGCCCTCTCCCACTCTGCCGCGTGAACACTCCGCCATTCTCCATGAATTAGTTTTCGAGCTCCGGGAGGGGGTGAATGATCTCCAGTTCCGGGTCCAACAGATGGAGGGATGCCTCTCTGTCCTTCTCCAGCTTCTAGCCACTCCCCCTCCAGCCGCTCCTAAGGATTCTCGCAATGCTTCTAAGAAATCCAGTGGTCAAGAGAGCAGTCATCAACACGCTACCACAGAAGAAAGCATGCAGTCCGACGGGCAGGCAGGTAATCCAGGGGCCATGGTGGCTCTCGCGCGGAAGGAACCTTTGGCAAGCAATGAAGGAGGGGATGACACTGTAGTTTTGGCAGTGACAACAGAGATGCAGGACATCAGCATCCAGGTGCATGAAGACAAGAGCCACAACGCCACGAACATGCAGTGGACCGCCAGCGGGACACCTGTCATTGAGGAACCCTGGCCTGGCCTCTTTCTCGAGTATGTTCCAGATTATACCATGCTTGTCCCATACTTTATCTCTAGTGGCTCTCATGGTAGTTAAAAAGTCTAGATTTCTATAGAACTGTTAGAAAGTTTGTGTTACTTGCTATATACGGTTGGCTGAACTGGTTTCTCCTCACGGAGCAGTTCAGTAATTACAACCGAATGACTCTGTTTATGTACTCTTGATCCTGGTCCTGAGAAGGATTTTTATACTTAATACAAACACTTACTTATTAAAAAAAAAACAATAGTTAATATTAATATTTTAGTATCTGAAAATAATGTTTTTAGCTAAACTTAGATAGGATGAGAATTGCTAAACAATTGCAATATTGAACCCGCCAGATGTGGAATCCGCATGTTAAGAACCAAACATCAATATGGCATAGAAAAACCTCAGGAAAAGTACTCGACGCCTTGAAAAAGAGATAATTTCAGATAATAAGCCTCTTCGAGGAGGAAACCTCCTTTTACCCCACTTAAATGTTCAAGTACAAGATGATTCAAAATGAAAATGTCTCCTTGGTATATATAGGAGACTAGGAGGTATAATTACAAATAATGGCCTAAAGCCGACATAATTAAAATAACATTACTAATCTAAATTACAACTAATGGCCTAAAGCCGACATAAATAAAATAGCATTACTAATCTAATATGCCCCAATTAAGGGGTAATGAGCCAACATTAGGGCTTAACACCGCAAGTCCACCTGTCAATTTGTATATCGTGAAAGTCTGGGTGATATTTGCAAGACATCGAACAAAAGAGGTTCAAACTTCAGCTCGCCAGGCCGAGAACCTGCGATCCAAAAGGTGCCCAAGTATGGAACGAGGGATCTGCATATGCTCTATAAAATCTCTTGTCCATACTTTCTAAAAGTACATGTTTACTATGTATTGCTCATTTGTCGAAAAACTTTTATATCAGTCGCCTGACCAGATTGTACAAACTTTCTCGTTTAATTAAATTCTGCAATAACAAAAATTATTATTAATAATTTAATACTGAAAATCATGTTTTTAGATATGTTAGATAGTTGATAGAGATTAGAATCTGTAAACAATGGAAAACTTGAACCCGCCAGCCCTCAAGTCCATCTGTCAATCTATATATCGCGGAACTCTGAGGGCTATTCGAAGGAGAAGGAACAATGAAAACTACAATGTTGAGCGACGCAGCCCACAGGTTCGTTTGTGAATTTGTAAATCGTGGAGATGTGCCTAGTGTTTGTACAACGCAGAACAATAGAGGCCCAATTTTCAGCCCACGAGCCCCACAGACTCGATCAAAAAAAATTGCTAGATATGAAATTCATACCGGATCGCTACGGGACAATAAAACTGCAATGTTCATCCAACTAGCCCAAGTCCACCTGTCCAATTGTATATCGCGGAAGTATGAGTGCTATTTGTAGGAGACAAAATAATGGAGACTCTATTGTCGGCCCACCAGGCCGTGAACTAAAAAATGCCTAGGTATGGAATGAGAGATCCGCATATGCTGTATAAAATCTCATTCCATAGTTTATATAGAGAGATTGTCCACAAGTTCGCATGTCAACTTGTATATCGCAGAAGTCTAGGTGCTATTTGTAGGACACAGAACAATAGATACTTAATTTTCAACCTGCTAGGTCGTGAACCTGAGATCCAAAAATTGCCCAAGTATGGAATGATGGATCTGCATATGTTCTAGAACAATGTTTTTGTACAGCGCGGAACAATAAACGTCCAATTTTCAGTCCGCCAGCCCCATACTTTATTTAGATACTATGTCCACTAGTCTGCATGTCAATTTGTGTATCACGAAAGTATAGGTGCTATTTGTGGGACACAAAATAGTAGATACTTAATTTTCAGCCTGCCAGGTCACCAACCCATGATCCAAAAAGTGTCGAAATATGGAATGAGGGATCCACATATGTTCTATAAAAATGTGTTTGCAAAGCACAGAACAATAGACGCCCAATTTCCAGCTCGCCAACCCTAGATCCCTCGTAAAAAAAAGTGCTAAATTTGAAATTCATATGGGATCGCTACGGGACAATAAAAGTGCAATGTTCAGCCAGCCAACCCGAGTCCACCAATCAATTTGTATATCGTGGTATTCAGAGTGCTATTTGTAGGAGACAGAACAATAGAGACTCTATTTTCGGCATGTCAACCCGCGAACCCGTGATCCAAAAACTGCCTGAGTATGGAATGAGGGATCCGCATATGCTGTATAAAATCTCATTCCATACTTTATATAGAGACTATGTCCAAAATTCCGCGTGTCAATTTGTATATCTTGGAAGTCTAGGTGTTATTTGTAGGACACAGAACAATAGATACTTAATTTTCAGCCCACTAGGTCCCAAACCCACGATCCAAAAAGTGCTCAAGTATTGAGTGAGGGATCCTTATATGTTCTAAAACATTATCAATTTGTATATCGCGGAATTCTGGGTGCTATTTGTAGGAGACGGAACAATAAAGACTCTATTTTCGGCCTACCAAGCGACGAGCCTGCGATTCAAAAAATGCCTAAGTATGGAATGAGGGATCTGCATATGCTGTATAAAATCTCATTCCATACTTTATATAGACTATGTCCTCAAGTCTGCGTATGAATTTGTATATCGTGGAAGTCTAGGTGCTATTTGTAGGACATGAAAGTCTAGGTGGTATTTGTAAGACACGGAATAATAGATACTTAATTTTCAGGCAGCCAGGTCGCAAACCCATGATCCAAAAAGTGCCCAAGTATGGAATAAGGGATCCGCATATGTTCTAAAACACTATCAATTTGTATATCGTGGAAATCTGAATGCTATTTGTAGGAGACCAAACAATAAAGACTCTCTTTTCAGCTCGCTAGACCACGATCCCGCGATCCAAAAACTGCCTAAGTATGGAATGAGGGATCCGCATATGCTGTATAAAATCTCATTCCATACTTTATATAGAAACTATCCACAAGTCCGCATGTGAATTTGTATATCGCAGAACTATAGGTGCTATTTGTAGGACACAGAACAATAGATACTTAATTTTCAGCCCACCAGGCCGCTAACCCATGATCAAATGAAATGTTCATCCAAGAAGCCCATAGGTCCTCCTGTCAATTTGTATACCACAGAAATATGGGTGTTATTTGTAAGACACAGAATAATAGAGACTCTTTTTTCAGCCCGCGAGGCTGCCAACCCATGATCAAAAAACTGCCTAAGTATGGAATGACTCTTTTTTATATGGCTCGTTTGTCGAAATACTTTTATATCACTCGGCCGAGACCAGATTGTGCAAACTTTCTCGTATAATTAAATTCTTCAATATAAATATTTAGCAGTAATAATTTAGCATAGGTCAGGTTCTAAATTTGTATATCACGTAATTTTCAATGCTATTTGTAGAGCGTGGAATAATAGATTCCCAATTTTTTCCCCACCAGCCCAAGAACCCTCGATCCAAAAAAGTGGCTAATTATGGAATTAATACGGAACCTCTAAGGACAAAAAAAATGCAATGTTGAACCAACAAACCCGCAAGTCCATCTGTCAATTTGTATATCGTGGAAGTGTAGGTGTTATTTGTAGGACACAGAACAATAGAGGCTCAATTTTCAGCCCACCAGGTCGAGAACCATCGGCCGTTCACATGCCCTGGGTATATCTTCGCTCGACCTCTTTTCATACTTTGGTATTCCTTGGAATCGGTTTCACCACCACATTCGCACTTTTTTCTAATTGTGCAATTAGTGAGTTTTGATGGTCACAGCTCATTCTACATGAACCCTAGAAATTGTCATTGATCAGCAAAATGCTCGAGGAGATATTCCATTGATACGTATTTTTTTTTATTTTTTTTTCTTAATTTGGCCGAACCTGTTGGCATCAGGATTAACCTATGGCTTGCGAAACCACGACTCAGGGGCATCTAAGCCTTCAAAATCACCCAGGGATCGCACCCGGCCTGAGCCACACCAACCCTTAATATGGTTGGATTTTTTGTCCCCGCAGGTTTCGAACCGGTGACTTTTTAACACGGAGTGGCTTAACAACACACTCTGTCACCGACTGTCCTACACCTCGGGGACCCATTGATAGGTATTAAACCATAATTTGTGGAGGCTTATATTATCCCTCCTCGATTTTGATTTCAAACATCATCTCGACCAAACAAAAATTCTAAATAACTTCTGGCAGCAGTTCTCTCCACACACAGTAAACACATTGGGGCATAATGGCCAGAGGTTCCACTATTCCAGGGCATATTGTTATTATTCATCTCCCTCCGCCTAGTAGAAAAAAATGAGATGGTCCCTTCATACATCGAGAGATATATTTCAAGCCAAAAAATTACATCGCAACCCTGGCTGGTCAGAGAACCTGCCTAGTTGCAGTCATTGCTATTACAGAAGTTGATGCCATGAATTCTGAGCTGGAAGAATATGATATGATGGACGATGATAAGACAATGGATGATGGAAATGTAGAGAATATTCCCACTCCTTCGCCCAAATTGAGATTAACCATAATGAACGGACCTTCCCGACTTGGTGATCACAGTCATGACAACACCAAAAGGATTTTCAGAAAAGAAACTGACGGTGAATGCAACAACCACTTTGCACTACGAAAGTAGGAATTCCAGAGTTCCAAATTAGTCTGTTATGGGCGGAAGAGTTTCAATGTAAAGAAATGATATGTTGATGCTCCCTGAGATATATTTCAAGCCAAAAAAATATTGTTTAACATTTTCGGGCATCAGGTCCAAAACTCTCGCTCCTGCCACGCATTTTCCTACTAGTCATCTCCTTCTACCCAGAATGGACTAATTTGGGCCTCTACAATTGCACGTGCAAGATGTGCTACTGATTTTTTTTGGACTATGCAGAGGCAGTTTCAGCTAAGGGATATTCCACTTGCCCTACAACCATTTTTGTCTTCTTTTTGAGGAAAAGTTTTTGAAAAATATCAATTTTAGCAAAGGATGATTCATCGACGAGAAAACTCCAACGATCTTGCATAATGCAGAACCTGTGCTTGTGTTTGTCGTAGATACCTTCAATGTTTTGTCCTGAAATACTGGGTCCAACTTCTAAGCATAGATGTTCAGTACTCTGTGTTTTTCTTATTTTTTAATTTTAAATGGAATTGCTATTAAAAAAAAATTCCCTTGCACTCTTCGTTGTTGCCTCTTTTCTGGGTTTAACGCATGTTCTAATTGGCATGGTTCGGTGCTCTCATACTTCTTCGATCTTGTGTTTACTAATACCAATGTACAATGTTGCAGCAAAATCGTTGTTCTTATTTCTAGACATGCAATTATTAAGTTTTAATGCTAACAACCTATAATGCAATAAATTTAATACTTGAGTTAATATTTTGCACTGATGATAGAATGTATGAAGAACACAGTTACATGCACACGTTCCAATAAAATCTAATCTTCCACAAAGAATTTGCTGGCAATTAGAAGAAAAGGAAATTTAGTGGTTAAGTTGATATGTTACAGTCATGAAATAATGTATCAAGAACATAGTTGCAGGCATACATTGCAATAAAATGTAATCTTCAACAACGCATTTGCTGACAATTAGTAGATCATGGTTTTGCAATGATGGTTCTTCTTTGAAACCAATTCACGCTTATGAAAACTGCTTTCCGCCTCTCTATTTTCCCACTCTTTTATTTCCTCTAGTTTCTCTTCCTGGTTACTTAATCATTTTTTTCCTGACAATGCGTTGGTTCACAACTTCGTGGATTCATGTGTTTGTGTTTCCAACAACCGGTTCCCCTTTCTTTAAATTGATTGTCTACTATTCCTTGTCCCACAACTAGCACCCAGAGTTCTGCCATATACAAATTGACACGCAGACTTGCACGCTGGTCAGGACAACATTGCAATTCTACTTTTCCGTGACCTCCAAATAGCATTCAAAGCTCTAATATATACAAATTGATAGATATTCAAAATTGAAATTGTTCTTAGATCATACGCTTTTCCGTATTACGATCCACCTATCATGCCCTTTTCTTTGTTGCACATTTTTGCACTCAAAAACTTTGAGAAATACAATTTAACCATCGGGTCCTCGTACATTTATTGGAACTATTGTCACCCCATTTTGAAGACCATTTTTCCTCTTTCCATACTTCGCCATTTGTTTGAATTTGTTTGGTGAATCGTCGGTTTGGTGGGTTGAAGAAATATTCAGTTCGTAGTCATTGTTTCCTGTATCTGCACCCCTTTGCACTTAGCAGTTGGCAATTATATATATGATCTTAGTGCCATGTATACAATTAGCAATTTCCCTGTTCCATACTTCACCACTTTGGCGGAATTCCAAAAATATGCAAACCGGTCACTCAACTGCCCCATCACGATCTCTTCCATTTTACACATTTTGCACTCAAAAATTCTGAAACATGAAATTTCATCGTGCAACACTCGGTTGTCTTGACTATCCCCGTAACCATTTTTTCAATCTCGTCCAACCACTTTTCATATATTTCCATTCTTTCCTTGCTCTCCACCCTCTCCGTCACCTTCGCACTTGTCTATAATAAAAGAAAATAAAAAGTTGTATATATATACATATACATATCTTGTTTCTAAATATGGAATTACTGGCATTTAATTCTAACAAGTCATCATGCAGAGACTGTATATATTGCCTTTGATCGGCGAAAGGCTCGAGGAAATCTCATATTCATGCGCATTAAACCAAAATTTGCAGGCATATTATATTATCCCTTGAGAGTGTTCATTTCAAAATCATGAAATCCTATTCACACGGCGTGCCCTTCGCACGTTCACGAAACCTCCATTCCTTAATTTCTCTTTGTCGTACCCGCCACGTTCGCATTTCTAAATATGCAATAAATGAATTTTACTGCTAACCGTTTATCATGCACCACCACTACAGCTTGTCATTAATCAACGAAAGGCTCAAGGAGCTTTCCCATTAAAAAGCATTTAACCAAGATTTAGCAAAAAGTTACATTATTCGCTCTAACAATTCATTTAAACCATCATCTGCAGCAAAGCAACCTTCTCATAAACCTATGGCATCATCTCGACAACAGTTCTATGGAGATACAGTGAACACCTTTGGGCGTGAGGACCAGAACTTCCACTGGTCCAGGGCATTTTCTTATTGCTCAACCCCTACCGCAGAGAACCAAGTAATTTGGACCTCCGGGACTCCTCATGCAGGCTGTGTCCTTGAGGTTTTTGACTGTAAGGACCTGGTCTCTTGGTGCGTCGATAAATTTATTATAGACCAAAGAATTATTCCATTGCATGAAGGATCTTCTGTTTCTTTGTCACCTCAGGTCTTCCGCCAAATGTTGAAATTGCTCGAGCCAACAATGACATTCAAAGGAGAAGATTGCAAACAGTTCCTAGCAAAGCGTAATAACGGATTGGACCTCTTGCCCCATTTTTTGGAAAGGCTAAATCTAGTTGCTGAAGATATTACAATTATGTAGGTTAGTTCATTTAGAAATCCATTTCGGGAAATTGCCTGGCTATTTACAAGAATAACGAGACAGGAGTCCACAGGTACTATTTCCCGCATGGCTCCTTATATTTTGTATTTCAAAGTCAACGAACAAGGCCTTTTTGACTGGGGCATGTTAATTTCCCATGAAATCTCTTCCCAATTTTCAATCTACAAAAGGAAAAATAAATTTTATATGTCATCCTATTTTTTTTTTGCAATAGCACATTCCTGTCAACTTCCGCAATTGTCTCTGTCCAAAAAAGTCAACTGCGAATTCCACCCAGTAATGTTCTGGTACCAAGCCTTGTGGAAGCATAAGGCTTCCCAGTGTTTTTATGAGGTTTTTAATGACTTCCTATCTGTTTTCAAAGTTTTTTTGTTAGGAGAAAATGATCCTCGTATATCTAAACAGGCAACTAGATTTTTGCACAATAAGGGGACACTCAAACATTTGGATAATTACACTGTCATAAGAATTTTTGGCTCCACGGAACAAGCTGCTCTCCTTCCATTTCACGTTATGGACAAAATTTTTATTGCAGAAGTAGCATGTCAATACAACTACTAATTCCATCTGTTCCAAAGGAAGAAAAAATAACAGTTCATTCCTCTGCCTTGGAAAATAGGGAAGTTTGTCTTGAAAAACGTCAACAAAATTGACGATTTCGCAACACATTTTAGCATCTCCAACCTCAGATATGATGAATACATAAGAGGATTCGACCCCTATGATATTTTTAGAGAACATTTACAATCACTTGGCCTTGCGATTGTTTTGTATATAAACACCTGTCCAAAAATAGAGATAGTGACGGTCCTGCCTCTGATACCGGTGACGTAGAGACAATGCAAAGGTGTACTAAATTGTACATGCAACAGGGGAAAGGCCCCAGTGACAAGAGTGTTCAATCTACAAATACCACTCCAAAAAGTATGACATCCTGGAGCATCACTCCAATGGCCCATCACAGCAACAAAAAAACCCAGAGTTCTTCAAATAGAGGAGGAGATAACAACCCTCCTCACTCTAAAATTGATAGTTCTCACAAGCTTACAGTAGAGAAGAAGAGGGAAAAAATGTGGGTCAGGCAGAAAAGTTGGAAATTCAGAGTTAGAACATGGAAGTTGACATTGATCTGGATGCCATTTTCCCCTTCCTTGATCATCCCCAATACGGCATCCACCATAGCCATCCAATGGACATATCCGTTACCCAAAATTTTGACGAAGATGAATCCTTCATGTTCCAAAGCGTTGTTTTTGATAGCCAAAACAAAATAATGATATTTGAGAGAAAAAAATGTTAAAAATATCAAAGGAAAATCTTGTTCAGAGGTTGACGTTGCCAACATGTGGCCGTCCCAAATTTGTCAACTTCATACCGTGACCAAAAAATTACTTCATGATTCCATTGGATGCATCGAGACCCAGAATGCCAAACTGAAGGACCGAGTCAAGGAATTAGAAGACGCTTTCATTCCTATGCCATTGATTGTCAATCCTTTGGCAATAGCCATGCCTGGCACCCCTGCACCCAATGTAAAAGCATCCTCCACCCTCCTCGCATCTTGTAAAGGATATGTGGAGAACAATATCAAAAAATGAATTGAACTGGTTATCTAGGCATGGAAAATATCACAAACCATC
>JASDQU011246598.1:8505-18718 GCA_032191745.1 Picea mariana | reverse complement strand
TGGATGCGGTAAAGGAACAGTATTACCCTGTTGGCAACTATGAGGACCTGTACATGAGATGGACCACACTACAACAAGAGAGGGGCCAATCAGTTCTGGAGTTCACCAATACCTTTCATACCTTGCGCACCAAGCTGGGTATTAAATACTCTGAACGACATTTGGTTCTGAAAAACCGTGGGGCTCTACACAGATACATCCAAACTGAAATGGATTTTCTGGACATCTCATCGCTTGGTGCTACCTGTCGATATGCTGTTAAAATCGAGCAAAAATTTAAGCACCAAAACAAATGAGAGTTCAGGTCTGCAAATTCGCAACAACCAAAGTATGACAAAGACGACCCTAACAAACAGTCTCCCGAAAACCAGTCCAAGCCACAAGAAAATAAGGGTCATGGGAAGACAAAGAAGGACACCGAAAAATGGTGTGATTTCCACAAAAGCCATTGGCACAACACCGATGAATGTCACTCAAAATATTCATTGGTGGCCGAGATCAAAGACAAGGAGCAGAGCCCTGATTCAGAATCTGATTATGAAAATACTAGTAAAGGATAGATCATTGACGCAGACCCCACTACTATTGTCGCGACCGCAACAATTCAACCAGAAGAACTAATAGATCCTGAAGAGGGGGAGTGCCTTTTTCATTCACATATGTGGGTGAAGGGGACCTCGCTGCATTTTATTGTTGATAGCGGAAGCCAGAAGAACCTCATCTTAGCAGAGGCCGTCAAACAGTTGGGATTGTCAACAACACCACATCCGCAACCATACAAAATCGGGTGGCTTCACCAAGGACGATATCTTCGTGTCAACCAACAGTGTCGATTATCATACGGCATCCAACCCTTCAAGGATGAGGTATTATGTGATGTTTCCCCACTAGATGTATGTGATTTACTCTTGGGCCAACCATATATGTGGAGACACCATGTTGTTTATGAGTCTTGACCCCGTAGTGTCATTATTACTTTGGGGGGTCATCTCTACAGAATACCAGAGGTAGTTACGACTACTGTTCCACCTAAGAAGTGCCGCAAGGTAGTATCTCATATTGCAAAATTCAGCTTCTTCACAATCTGTTCAAAAGGAGAACATAAGGACACTGCAACCACTACAACCTCACCCCAAGCACCTTCTATCCAACAAAAGCAGGTCGAAAAGGTTGTAGAAAAGCACACAGATTCCTTATGCACATTGTCCTCTCAGGTAACTCGACTTGTTGAACAACCTCAACCTCAACAGGTTCGTGACAGAGTTCCACAAATTGAGCAGTGTGATGTCTCCAGCAAGGCAAGCAGCTCACCAAGATTCAAATTCAACAAACGAATTTTCCTCTCCCTCGGGCACTCAATGCAATGGAGACCATTGCTTCCTAAGGAGGGAGGATTGATCTAGGTGGATATCAGTGGCCACCCACCTTTTCCAACTGGCTCAAAACTATTTTCTGGCAATTTTGGTAATTTAGTAGTTTTAGCAGGTTTTAACTTCTGGGGCCATTTTGAGGCCCTAAATGATGTTTTTTGGGAAAACAGGTTTGCAATATGAAATTTCCTTTGATATTGCAGCTAAAATGAATCTCCTCGATGATGTCTTTCCAACGGGCTATCATACGCCTAAAACGAAGATCGTATGCAAAAGTTACGACCTCGGGAAGTTGATGTACTAACTTACCCAAACGGGGCCCACATGAGTTTTGGCACTTCATCTTCTAGGGTTAGGTTTTTGGAAGTCTAGGGTTTTTGACATTCCTACTTATTGTAAATTGGCCTTCAGAGCCTCATTGTAATCATCTTCTTGTGAATGCGAGTAGCTGTCACATCTCTTCTCAGAGATAAGCTGCCACCATTCTAGTGAGTCTTTCACTTTGTATTTTTACAGTCTCTGTACATTTCTTTCATTAATAGAAATCGTGTATTATTGTATATCCGTGTTTATGGTTGCATCTCTGATACAATTCTGTTATATTATTGAATATCTGCAATATCTCTGTGTATTTCTTTATTATATATTCACTCTCATTTTGTGCCGAAAATAATCCGGATCATTCTCCTTCATAAAAAAATGTTTTTATAAGACTCTTCAAATAATACAAAACATGTTTTCTTGGACATATAACAATATTAAAACTTTTGATACCAATATTATACAACATGCCATTCCATTGAAGAAAGAGGCAAATCATGTTCAACAAAAGTTGAGAAAGATACACCCTAATATGGAGCCTTTAATCAAGGAGTTAAATAAAATGCTAGAGGCTAAAATCATTTTTCCTATTCGCCATTCACAATGGGTGTCTAATCTTGTTCCAATATATAAGAAGAATGGAGATATCAGGAAATGTATTGGTTTTCACAATTTACATAGAGCTTCTGATAAAGATAACTATATAGTGCTTTAAATGGAACAAATCTTGCAATGTGTATCAGTATTAGAAATGCTTTCTTTGTTGGATGGTTTCTCAGGGTATAACCAAGTCTTGGTATCACATCTTGATCAACTGAAAAAAATATTTTCGAACCAAGTGGGGAACTTATGCTTATCGAAAAATTCCTTTTGGATTGATTAATGTAGGAGCTACTTTCCAATGAGCAATGGACATAGCCTTTTGTGGGCTTATAAATAAATAAATTGTTGTTTATTTAGATGATGTTACAATTTTCTCCAGAAACAAAAAGGCCCACATTCATCATCTCAATCAATTTTTTGACCGATGTCGAAGGCATGAAATTTCTTTAAATCCAAAGAAAACTAATTTTGCAGTAACTGAAGGTAAACTCCTTAGTTTTATTGTTTCAAAATATGGAATTATGATAGAGTTTGAGAGAATTAAAACCATCTCTCAGATTGTTTTTCCTCACCATAAGAGGTCTATGCAGTCTTTTCTTGGTAAAATTAACTTTGTGTTTTTATTTTTTTTCGTGTTTTGCTGAAATAGTTAAACCCTTACAAGAAATGATTAAAAGAGATGTTAATTTTAAGTGGGATAAGAAAGAAAAGGAATATTTTATCTCCAATAAAGAATCAATTGCACAAGCTCCCACCTTGATGACTCCTAATTTTGATAAAGAATTTATACTTTATGCTTTTGCATTTAACTCATCTTATGCAATAGTTATGACCTAGAATAATTCTGAGGGATTTTAAGTTCCCATTTCTTTTATGAGTTCTAGATTACAGGGATCAAAATTGAATTATCCAGAGGTGTACAAGTAAGAGTTTGCAGTTTTTAAGGTCGTAAAACATTTTCAACCATATCTTTTGAAATATCACATGAAGATTATTGTACCACATTCTACAATTTGAAATTTACTAGTTCAAAAGGAGCTTGGACATCAAAGAGTGAATTGGATGACAACACTTCAAGAATATGACCTTGAAATCAAAACTGCTAATATTGCAATAGGTCAAGGGTTATGTAAGTTATCGGTAGAATCAAAAGGTTCCGAGGAGGAAGAAGAAGTAGGTTGGGAAAATGAATCAGAAATCAACAAACAAGAAATTTATTATGTTCCTGCACCTACCAATTCATGGTGTTATGAGCTTAAATATTATCTCACTCATGGAACTACACCACAATACCTAGAAACCAAGAAGAAAAGAGCACTTAGATTAAAATATGCTCGATATCAACTTATAGTTGGAGTGTTGTTTAGAAAAAAATATGATGATGTATTATTGAGATGTCTGGAAAAACCTGATGCAGAAAGGGTTTTTACTAAATTACATGATGGACCAATAGGAGAACATTTTGTTGGGAACACCATTGCACACAAAATCCTTCATGTTGGTTATTACTGCCCTACCTTGTTTAAAGATGCACATGCTTACGCAAGGATATGTAAAGTTTTCCATAAATATACTAGAAGAGAAAAAAAGCTTGCTTGTCCATTACAACAGATCATGGTTGAAGGTCCATTCGAGAAATGTGATTTAGATATAATTGGGGAGATCACTCCCAATTCTTCACAACTTCATAAATATATATGGAATGCAATATATTACTTCACCAGATGGACTAAAGTCATTCCTTTGAAGAAAGTCAATGAAAATCAGGTTATCTCAATCCTTAATCAAGATATCATTACTAGGTTTGGTATCATGAGTTCTCTTGTTTTTGACAATGCAACTTATTTTTCATCTTTAAAATTGATTGAATATGCTTTAGAAAAAAGAATCACAATAAAATATTCTGCCAATTTTTATCCTCAAGGTAATGGCTTGACAAAATCAACCAACAAAAAATCAATCCATATTCTAAAAAAGATAATTCAAGAACAACAAAAGAATTGGCATAAAGCTCTTCCCAATGCATTATGGGCTAATAAGGTACCAAAAGAAGCATTAGGAAATTCACCATTCTTTCTTGTTTATGGAAAGGAAGCAATTATTCCTCCTAATGTTTTCCTACATAGAGAAGATGCCTATCCAATTATGAAAAAATAATTAATACTTTATTCAATTTGGAAGAAGAATGAGAAAAAGATAAAAACAAATTTCATGAACATCAATAATTAATCAAATGTTGGTTTGATAAACATTCATTCAATGTTAAAGACTTTCAAATTAGTGATTTGGTTCTAAAATGGGAAAAGACAGCATGAAATCAAATGGGAAACATATTAAGTTTCAACATTTGTGGTTAGGTCCATTTTATATTTCTAAACATTTTGGTCCTTCAAATTTTATTTTGAAAACATTGGAGGGGGAGATTGAAAGTCTCTCTCTGAATGGTCAAATTTTAAAGAAATATTTTTCATAATCACCTACTAGTGGTGGTAATTGTTAATCATGTACATTGAAGAAATTTGTTTTGGTTACTTCATTTTTTTTTTATTCTTCATTTTCTTATGAATTTATCTTTTTATTATTAAATTGTTATTTTTTGGTTTTGCTTTAATTTTATTCTATTTCTAGGTTTTAAATTTTATCTACAAATATTTTAAGATGTTGTAGTAAGTTTGACTCTGGTATCACATTGGGAATATTCCTTAAAGTCATAAATCATAAAGGGTTGTTCTATCTAAATAATTTCTTATAAATTATTACTTTTTGGATATTAACCTATGGTTGTGGAGGAACTTTGTTGCTTTACATAAATATAATGTAATATTGATTTTAAGGAAAGTATTTATCGACCATTTTCTTATGAGTTCTATCTATCCCACATTAATAAATTGACATTGGTTAGGATTAGAAATTGCGGGAAAACCTAGGAGGCAAACCTTTAAGCACAAATAGTTTCCCAAGCAAATCCAAGCAACTCTTGTATCACTGCACTTTCTATACACCCAATTGCATATGTAATACTTATATACAAATAAAAAAAGGGTGAGCATAATGTAAAATAATAGGAAGTTAAAAGCACCTAGATTTGTGTGGGAAGTACAAGTAAACTCGTCGGGGCTATGGATGCTTACTGACAACGGGGCTATGCTTGTATGATACTAAGGAAACTTTGTCAGGGCTATGGATGTTCACGGACATTGAATCAATTTTGGGTAAACGAGAGACGAGGAACACACTTATGAAAATGTTACAAGTTCGCTATAAAAGTGACGACCCTCAAGTTAAATCCACAACTGATCTGAAACTAATTGTCTTTCCAAAGAAATAAACTCTATTTATTGTTCTCTATGAAAATGGTATGTTAAATTACTAGTACTTAAAATTGGTGATTCATATTCTTTAAGATATTGGGCATCAATGAAGGACACATAACTCTTCGAGAATCCTCTAAGTTTTGAATTTTTCTTTAATATTATATGAAGAAAATACTCTAAATTAATATATTGGCAGCAATAATTGTTTCTTCTAGTGAGTCGCCAGTTGTTGAGCCTATAACAACCTCCCCTTTTTCTTTTTACTAAAATATAAAGCCCCCCACTAAATTTTGATTTTATTATTTAACCTATTGTTTAGAGGTATTTGCTGTATATATTCATTTTCCATGTTGCTTTGTTGAGATCGTTTTGTATATATCCAATTTTCATTTTTTGATCTTATGATTTTAATCCTTATCTAAGATTTGCAAGAGGTTTGGTGAAATGTTTTTTAAATAGGTTAAGAACTAATTCAATTTCTTGTTTTCGTTAATGTATGGGATTATTTGTATTTACTTTGAATTTTTATTGAAATCTCATTTTGTTGGCTTGATGCGTAGAGTAAACCCAAAATCTATTACCCCTAACCATTCAAAATGTTTGCCTAAGTTATTATTTTTGATTGCTAACCATTGGAAACCTCAAATTTAATGTATATCCAGAATACAAACATTGTTTCATTCTTTGATTTTCAAGTATTTTGTATCCCAAATTTTATTAGCTGTAATTACATCTCGAGGAAGATTTTTGCTTATTTTAATGAACAACTCGGATCTATCTTCACCTATGCTAGCTAGAAACAAATAGGATCATTTGACTTCATTTGGCTTGTCCTATGCATCCGGATCCAAGTTTTCAATTTATTTGTAATCTCTTCACATTACATTTATTCCATATGACGGATTTGGGTCTAGACTTAATTTTAATCCCAAATATTTGGAATCTTGACATTTGGACTTTAATTTATTATGCATTTATTTAAATCCTAGATTCTGGATTCAAGCATTTACAAAGTCCAATCAGAGTTAGCCAATTGTCCACCTGAAACTCTTTCCCTCCTCTGACCACAAACCTTACATGTCATTTTAGTCTGACATGGCATATGACTTAGCATTGTATGTGTTAAAACGACATGTCATCCGAAATCCTCCTTTTTGTTTTAGCTTGCTTCATAACTCACCCATCTTATCCTAGATTTCAGATTTTCTTATGTGGTAACAATCAAACGTTTATCACGTGCTCAGGGTTCTGTAATTCCCTCAGTTTCACACACAAACCTTTTTGGGAGTCTTAAGCATTATAAACTTATCACGATGCATTCATGCGAGTGTATATGGGATAAATAAAAAGGGAGACATGTAAATCAATTGTTGGAGCTATTCAAAGGGAAAATCAATGGTTAGGGGTTGTCTTGCTCGTTCGATCAAGGTCTAGGATTGCTTTGATTCAATATGTCATATCCTCTCATTTGATATCCAAGTTTTTGTAATTATATTTAGATTATGTTTATTTCATATATTTGGACATCCAAATCTTCTATATTTCATTCATTTATCCAAAATTATGGATTCTGGATTGAAGGCCTTTACGGATTCCAATCGTAGTTTTCCACATGTCTACTTGAAATTGTTTCCCTCCTAAATCCCTCCACATGTTATCTTGATTTGACATGGCATCTTATGTGGTTTACCTCCTAAATCCCTCCACATGTTATCTTGATTTGACATGGCATCTTATGTGGTTTACGTACATCCAATATTTATTTTGGACACTCAGAATATGGACTTGTAACCACCCACTCAACATTTGATGCCACATCATCCGCTTATTAGCACCTATTCGATGCGTTAAATTGACATGGCATCTATCATGGTATCCTACGTGTCATTCGACCTAGCATATGGATCCAAGTTTTCAATTTACTTTGCATTATCCACCCATCTTGATACCTAATTTTTGGATTAGACATACCATCCATTATTCAAACCTTTTTTAATCAATGGTTTTCACTTCAAATTTGATTTCCCGACTAAATGAATTAAACTCATAGCACGGGAAATTAATGGCACCCAGTGAAATAACGTGAGTTTCATTCATCTTCTACAATAAGTTTTTTGTGAATGTTGGAATTATTGTTATTGATGTCAAAAGATTAATGTTGTCATTAATGTCATATTAACTCTTTGCAAGTACACACAACATTTCCAATATTGATTTATATATATAGGTTTACAAGTATATTATAAACGGGTGCACGTGAAAAAGTCAAAAGTGAAATGGGAGTTTCAAACCCATGGGTTTGGGTATTTTCCCATGTACCTTCATGAAGGGTTATGAAAAAAGTATAAAAAGAGAAAGTATTCAGAGAAAGTGTGTGTGTGAAAAATGGATGAGAAAAAAATTGAATATCATTCCAAGNCATGCCAGCTTGGCATTTTCGTGATAACTTATGTTCTGGGATGTTTCAGACCTTGAAATTTTGAAGATATGGAGGAGAGATCTCAGGGTGCATGTGGTAAAAATTTCTTATGTTAGTTTGATATAATTTTGAAGATATTCCCTATGGAAGTTACAATTCCTGAATGCTCCTGAAATTAGTTTCAAACATTCCAGTTTGACATATTCACTATAATTGCTTTTCTCGGACTCTTCAGACTGTGAAATTTTTACAAAACAAAGGATACATGTTGGAATATTCACCAATACTGAGAGGGGGAGGTGAATCAATATTGAACACCTTTTACCACTTTTAATCAAAACATGTAATCTTCAACTTATCAATCAATTTATCACTTATCATTTCATTCAATATATCATTAACGATTCCATTCAACAATGCACAACATATAACCACAAATACACAACACACCAAAATTTTATGTGGAAACCCAAATGGGAGAAAACCACATAATGTTTTCTTATATATCAAAATATTACGTTCATAGGAAGCACCAACTTCTAATTCTCCAACACCAACTGGAAGGAGGCTCCAACGCCCTGTTTACAGACTCCAACCTGAAGGAAGCTACAAATCTATGAATTCTCCAGCGCCAACTGGAAGAAGATGTTGGCTTTGTCTCTCTCTGTTCTTGGGCTGACCCAGGTTCAAATCTCAACATGTCGCCAACAAAACCATCTAAACTATCGACCCTCTTGGTAAACCAGAAGGCAACGCTGCGCATAGAGTGCATCACGCAGTCTCACCCAAGATAACTTTTATGGGTGACTGCAATACTCAAGTGTTTGCAGTCTAGGAATGAATGGGGATATGTGGTTGTGTTCTTCCTTCATTACGCATTAACCTTGTTATTGATTTGCGTATTTCTAGGATTCATTCATCTTTAGCATCATGCATGCATGCTGATACATATAGTTTAATCATTCATTCATAAGCTATTCATTAACAGAAAGTAAATAGTCAATAAATACCACACAAAACACAAGTTTTACCGTGGTTCACTCCCTCCTAGGGCTACATCCACAAATATTTGGCTTCTCTGCTCTTTTATTTAATCTGCTGCAAAATTTGCGTTGCACGCATTACATCTTCGATAATACAATCAAGATGAGGTTAAGGAACCTCTTTGAGGTGGACTAGATCACACCCAGATCCTCAGCTTGTGACCTAACCCTCAACTCTAGCTTATTCAACTCTTTCTTTAAGACCGTTTCTAACTAGCATCTCTCTTCCTAGACCTCCCTAGGTTCTTATTTATACTATCTTACAAACTTATAGCCGTTACAATCCTTATAAAAAAACCCTAACCCTATCATGGTTAGGCTTGCATGCATACGTGCCACGTTGCCTTTCCCCTTGCATGTTGCTTTTCCTTTTTTTTTTTCCTGCATGCTGCTTTCTTGCCATCTGTTGTGCGTGCTCTAAAATTAGGTCATCCTTTCCAAAATTAGGTCTTTCCCAAAATAGATATTTTCTCCAAAAATAGGTCTGCGCCTAGAATATACTTTAGGCATGCGCCCAACAGGCCCCCAACACTGACATGTGTCTCGTCTCGAGCCACTTAGGTGGTGCACGCTCCCTGTACTTCCCTGTCCAAACTGTGGAGCTTTTTTGCTAGTTCCTTTCCTTTTTGCCTCATCTATGCAACTTTTCCTGTTAGTGCCTCTACTGTCTGTGCTGTTATCTCCTTCTGCATTAATGCTATGCCCTTTGACCGCGCTTGTGCCATACTTGTCTTCTCTTCCTCCAATTGCACAATAATCTGTGTTGCTTGTTCTTGGAGGGGTTCTAATTCAACTTGTCTTTCTTGCTTCTTTTTCTGTGCTATTTTCAACTCTATTTGCAGAGTCTCGCACCTAGATGAAGATCCCACATGTAAGCATTCTCGCACCTTTCTTATAGTGCAACCTGTGAACTGTTCGCACCTTAGCTATGATGCAACCTACGAGAATCAGGCATTCTTGCACCCTAATACATAGGCAGCCTGTGAAATTCCTTTTTTATAAGGTTTTTACACAGGAAAATGCAACTTCTTTTCTCAGGAAAAGTTCTTCTCCCTTCTCTCTTCAGGAACTCAGGCCACTGACCCCTCTGAAGGCAACAGATAGGTTTACATCATTAACGATCATAGGGATGATGAAAACAAT
>JASDQU011246597.1:0-25898 GCA_032191745.1 Picea mariana | reverse complement strand
GAGTGTACATACTTATGGGGTGTAAATACTTCATGGGGTATAAACACGACTGAAAGCAAGGACCTATGAATCTGGAAGATAATCAGGGTCCACAACCAACATCTCCTTCCGCCCTTATTCTTCTACATGAGACCGTATTCAAATGTCCAATTGCTTATTTACTTCTAGCCCCTTTATGCTCCATATTATCTTTTTTACCTTATCACATGATCGATGCTCGAGCGAGGTTCTCTAGTACTTCAGCCTTTGGGATTCTGGCCTTTGCAATCCTTGTATTCTTCAGGATTTGTTACCTTCCGAAGTCATTACATCTCACATTGGCTAACCCAATGGCTAGCATTACCCCCGAAGTTCTCATATTGACAGTCTAGTCTAATCCTTGCACATTCTTTGAACTTTGTATTTTAGATGATTGACGACTTTGAATTAATCTTCAGTTGAGGTGGATGGTTGTCATCTACTCTGGAACTTCGTAGATTTGTGATTCCGAGACTCTGGGTTACTAAAACTCTGAATTTTACCTACCGAATAAGTCATAAAATTATGGTGACTTCTTGTTGTCAGTTAACACCTCATGCTTACTCTATTCTTCCACTATGTTTGATCAACGGTAGATAATGCTCCCGAATTAGATCAATGATTAACATTACTTCATGATTCTGGAGTTTGATGATTAGGTGATAACAGAAGCTTGGATATCCCTGAAGTTAGTCATCCCAGAGTGACATGGCTTGTTGATGTCACTTAAGATGATGTGGACCCTAATTCTATGTGTCGTGTGTCACCTTGATTCATGGCTTTCAAGATCCTTATGTGCCACGTTGACCTTGACATTTGTTACCACCTGATTGGGCCACGAGTCATCTTTGTCTATTGCCACATGTCTCCCTACTAGATCATGGCTTTGAACGTCGTGGCTTCAATACTTTGTGGCTCCAGGAGTTTTTCACTTTTATATCAATGTTTGACCATCGCCGAAGTGCCAAATATGTTTTTCCACTCTTTGATCTTTCCTTGTCTTGATCCGACAACCTATGTTTACTCTAGGACTTTGTTCCTTTGTCCCCGCTTATCCTATCCTTCCACTACTTCATCCAACGATCGAGAATGGTCCCGAAATGAATCAACAGTTAGCCTTACTTCCAAACTTGAGGATTTCAAGGCTTACCCTATCCTTCCACTTTATGTCGATCAATGGTCGACGGGATATCCCAACTCTTCCTTTCATCCGACGATCAATGGGAGTTCATGACTTTGGGGCTTTGGCCTTCAGGTATTCCTACATGATTCAGACTTATTTTATCCAAAGTGGTCAATGTCGAAGTTGACCACCATTGGACTCGCCTATCCTCATCCAACGGTCTCCATGCATTGCCCAGATCTCATTGTCCTCATTCACTTCGGGACTTCAGGGCTACGGCCTTCAGGTATTCTTGGTTTTTCTGAACTTCTTATCATTGAAGTGGTCAACGTCGAAGTTGACCACCTTCTTTCTTTTAGTACAATCTGACGGTTCAACATTTCCATTCCAAATCGATGGTCAACATTTTATTCTAAATTAAATATTGATCTAACAGTCGAGAACTCATCTGAATATCCTTCGTGATCGACGATTGGTGTTTATTTCATGACTTCGAGATTTCATGGATTCTTCCTTGTCTCCAGTAATTGATGAAGTGTCGAAGTGCCGAAGTGCCGAAAATTATGCTATCCTTCCACTTGGTTTCGATCAACGGTTGAGATTTCGACCGACTGTAACAGAGTTTCCTCACATTTTTTAGGGTGTTTAGTGCTCTTCTTTATGATATGTTCATCGTTATTTCTCATGATCTTTTAATAACTATTTGCACATTCTTTTATGCATTGATCTTTAGTTGCTAACCCTCTTGAGATCTTAATTCCTCGTGCTTCATTACTCTATACGTGGATTCTCTGCATGCTACTTTTGTTGAGCTTTAGGAACATAGGATCATTGTCGATCATATCGTGATCAACAATAATCATGAATTGCTTCTTCCCCAAGGTGATCTTCCTTTTTCTTTGATTACTATATATGTTTGACTCATGTTGCCATCAATGACAACACACAATCAATAATGCCAACAAATAGGAAACTAAAAGCACCATTACTCATCCTTGGAATTGAATGGTTGGCAAAAGTACCACTACTCATTCTTGAGATTGAGTGGGTAAACATCACTACTTGCCCCTAGAACCAACTGGGTGAGAAAAAACACTATTACTCATTCTCAAGGACTTAGTGAGTATGCAAAGGTGCCTCAATTATTCCCAAGCAACCAAAACCAAAGTCTCCTAGTCATATCAAAGACCAATATGTTTTCAGTTGAAAAGGCTTCACCCTATCTCTTATACATGCACGAAGCACACACACATCAAATAGATTATTGAAAAATGTAAAACATGATATAATCAATGTTGTTAATTTCAAAAGCTACTCATAGTAGTTATTTTTGTCATACTCGATCCCAAGTGTTGTCCTAGACAGAGAAGAACATATAATAAGTTTTGCTCCAATGACCTATATTCTAGATCATGAAATGAAATTTTATTAGTTTAATCGTGTTTCCACCCAAAAATCCTATAGGTCCTACCAATGTACCACAACTCGTAGTTTCTTTATCACATTAGTAATCATGTATCATCATGTGATCAAATGACATCATCCGAGTATCAATACCTTGATGCATATGTTAATCAACTCAATAAAGCAAGAATACTAAATACTTCTCACCAATAAAGAACATTCCAGATGTCGCATGTATAGATAAGCAATCAATGCCAAGACCATAAAACTCATCAAATAATCCAGGCTTAACCTCATAATTCCATGCAAGATAGAGTTAGGCAAGAAGGGGCATTACATACTTCCCCCATTGGAACAAAACTTGGCCCAAAGTTTGTTACATGTCCATAAGAAACTGTGTTCTTTGCAGATTAGATTGTAGATAAGACCTTAACCTTATATGTATTAAGTTAATATCATAATATTTTTTAACCTTGTCTCTATGCCAAGTCCATAATTCTGATTTCTCACAAACTGCAAACATCTCCCTGAAATCACAAGCATACAAATTATTTTAAGCAAGTGGTAAGTATTGTAATGCCATCCTAAACAAATCTTGACCAACACCTAACATACCACAAACCTAAAACATATCATTTCTTCTTGTACCAAATTCAAAGATTAGAAAACTAAAGAAGGGTGTACGTTAATTACATAGGCAACAATAGTTATCCATCTCATCATATAATCAATTTTTTCATTGACAACATATAGTGAATCATGCTCAAATATTTGCAAGTTAAGCTAGTCAACAATCAATTGGGTGTAGCTTGAGTGGTTGTGAGAAAAAATTGTTACCCTTCCCACCTGAACTCAAAATCCACAAAATATATATCTTAATAAGATGATTGTTGATAAGCTATATATAATCTATTCATGAGTTATTGACTTAACCTTATACCCTAAAAAATCTAATGTTTACCTTGAAGACCATCATCAAAATGAAAAAAAGTGCTTTAAAAATTTCCCACAATATATTACTCCAAAAAAAAAAAAAAAAACACTAAACTAGTGAACAGAAACATACTATCATTTACCATCAAACATTAACAATCCACTTTCGCAGCCACGCAATCGCAGAATAAATAAAGGCGAGGAAATTCCCCGTGAGCCTCCCAACATTGTGATGTCGAATAGAAGCAATTCACTCTCGGCCTCATGATCCCATGATGTTAATTAGCGGGGCCCACATTGGGGAATCATAGTGAGTGAAGGAAAAATCCCTCAAGGCTGCACGATTGGCAGTTGAAATCCCTCTCAATGTCGCCATGTCGATTGGGTGGGCACCACATCGGGTAATTGTGGGAGAGGAGATTCCCACTCGATCACATGGGGGTCTTTGACTATTAAAAATAACGCACGTTGTGGCCACTTGGGTGGCCCCACTATGTCTTGCTATATACAAATCAGCCAACTCATCAACATGACTTATAAGGCACATAGATGAAGACAACCAATCAAATCAACATTTGTTTAATATTTTGAAAAGTTTTTAGTAAAGAACAAATTTATCCAAATATCTTTTAAATATCTTTTGCCTTTTAAAAGGTGTTTTCTCTTTTGGTGTTTTTCGCCTTTTAAAAGGTGTTTTCGCGATATAAATCTCTATGAAATCAGAATTTTTTGTGATTTAAATTGTATTTTTGAATTTAGAATTGGATTCAGTGTGTTGAAAAATTCATGGGGTACTTGGATTATATAGAATTAATCACTCAAATCTGCATATCCAACAAATTCTCGTCGGATTTCTGACAAAATTAAATAGAAAATATCACCGGTAAATGACAAAAACGTAGAACAGTTAGGCTACGGCCTTTTTAAATGTTTATTTTTTGAAAAAGTACATAAACAAAAAGTGTCACCATTCCATTTTCTTACTATAAAGTTTGTTTACATAGAAATGTTGTAGTCTAAGCATTCTATATTTTACCTTTTTAATGGGATATTTTTTATTTACTTTTGCTCGTAATCTGGCTAGAATTTATTGGATCTGCATATTTGAGTGGATAAGACTGTATAATCGGAATGTCCTAGGGTCTTTCAGCATGTTGAATCCATTTATGCATTAAAAAATGCAATTTAAACAACAACAAAATTCTAGCGAAAAAGACCGAAACGTAAAACAATTAAGCAATGCCCATAAAAATTTGACACATAAAAGCGAATGAACTAAACATGAGAAGCCAATGGATTGAACTTCTCCGCTAATGAGTTAAACCATCCACAAGAGAACAAGAAGATGATTTTTTCCTTGTTATTTGATAGTTCTTATTTCTCCTCGTTGTTGTAGCATAAGTAAAAGATGAAGCATTAAACATTTTCTTAAATTCTTGTAAACTAACTATGTATTTGTTTGTTTTAAATTTAATAGGAGGAAGAAATAGATAAATACCTTGGAGATCTATAGTTTCAAATAAGATGATGAATTGGTAATGAATAACAACTATATTAAGTTAGTTAGCTTATCCCTCTCTTGTTTGGAGTTTCCTTGTTCTTTTCTTTTTAGTTATATGTCAAATTTTAAGTTGCCCCATTCTTTTTAGTTATATCTCAAATTTCAAAACTATGTGTTATACCTATAATATGGAGTGCTCTTTGAATTTTCTATATTTTCTCAAAATATGTTACTAGTTACAAGTATTTGTCTCTTCAATGAATTAGGTTTAAAGATATTGTTTGTCTCTTCAATGAATTAGGTTTCAAGATATTGTTTGTCTCGTCAATGAATTAGGTTTCAAGATATTGTTGTTGAAGAAAATTTTGGAATGTCTTAATTTGGGCATGGCAATTTAGCTAGGCTAGTAAGTAGGTATGTATCAGAGGCTTTTTCCATGGATGAATAGAGAAAATGAGATTTCATAATATATGTATAGGCTTCATATTAAGATTCATGTATAGTTTATTATTTTCTACTAATGAAATATATAAGATGTATTTTTCAATTTTAAAAAAGAAATCCATGTATGTGAAATCTATTTTACTCTTTATTCCCAATTTAATACCTAGTAGTATGATTTAGTTTAATAGGTCCCTTCCATTAAGAAAGTTGGATAAGAATTAAGAAAGTCGACTAGTTTGGATGTCATCGACTGTGCTTTTGTCATTTGCATTGTATGTTCTTTATGTACTTGTTCCCTAGTGTGACCCGATGCTATTATCGTTGTTTCTAGAATTTGTCACAACGTGGAAATATGTGCTTTCATATCTGAATGTCTCTCCTCTTGTTGTTGTGTCGCGTGTTGAAAGGGTTCATCTGTTGCTTCCTTAACCTGGAAATAAATCCATTCCAATTCATGTTTTGTGGGGGATTGCATGGCTATTTATTTTGTAGCTTTCCTTTTCTTGTGCTTTGGGACGATCATCCCCATATATACTTATTTTCTCTTCCCTCCCATGTGTGGGACTTTCTTCTTTGTTGTTCTTCCTGTGTCATTTCCTTTTTCCTGTTCTTCTCTTTATTCTTCATCATCATCTATGTATTACACTTTCGTGTTTTGTTTCTTCGGCTACTCTATATCTGTCATTGAGATATTCCAATCGTCTTCCCAATATTCCATAATGTGTCCCATCTCTTCCCCAATTAACTTGTACCATGTAGGCAACCATTCCTGATTCAGGTCCTTTTTCGCTTGCACATACATGTGATGGAGCCTTGCCTTAAATCATCCAACTACCTTGTATGCTTCGACCACCTATGGTGGTATGCGTGGCATACTATAAATGCTTGTCTGAATTGTTTCCTTGTATATATAAAAATCATTATTATTGTCTAACTGTCACGCCTTGTGTGTAGTATGCCATAAATTATGATATCTTGCGGCTAGGGATGGCTTATATTTTACTCCCAAACACTGTGCATCATCCTGGTCCCTCCATGCTGATAATGCAATTAGAATTAATAGTCATGTGTAGTGAAATTCAATCCCTTTATCTTGTGCCTCTTCATAGTCAATCAAGAACTGGTTGAGAAAAAATGTCTCCCAGTTCATCCGCACACCCTCAACACACTTCTCAATTGTCGCTATTACTGTCATTGGTACTTGGTCCTTATAACACTTCCTTAATAATTTACAAACTAAGACTTGTGCCGCAAACCTCACTGTAGGGTCACATATTCTTGCTACATATAAACCATGTTGTCCTATGAATGTATGAAACTTCTCTTTCATGATATATGATAAATCCGTCTCATTCTTCTTGTCTGAAAATATCAGTGAAGGGTCATCCTCTTACGAAGGTGTTCCAGTAATGTGCACAATCAATTCTGTATCAATTGAGACCGACATGTCAAGCCATAAGTAACCTTCGTTCATGCAGCTCAACAACATCTTCATGCAAATGTTAATATTTGTGCTCCTCCTGAAGTGTGGTGTGACCCTATTGCCCATATTCTGCAACCCTATTGCCCATATCTTTGGCTCTATCACAACCATCTTTGTCTATGCGTTGATGTATCTCTTCAAATACTTTCTCAATTCTAGATCTAGAAATTTCTTCTCATTCATAATATAATGGTCTTCATACTTTAAATATGGTATCAAGACTAACATGTCTCCCTCCATGATCACTCCAAGTGGTATTTCCAACTCCATAAGCTCATACTTAGCATCTTTTGACAAGTCGATTGGCTTCATTGTATCCTTCCTTAGTGGTATGTAATCCCTTGGAAATATTGGCTTTGATGAGGATGTCCCCTAGGTCTCTTCATGTACCAGTACTATCGGCATCTTACTGCGTTGTTTCTTTGATGATGATGTAGATGGCGTTGTTGCCTTAGGTTGTTCCATCTTTCTCTACAATAGTCTTCCTGCGACTAACACCTACCACTTTGCAACATTCTTCCGGCTCTGCAACTCCTTTTCGCTCAACTCTCTACTCAAACTATAACAAAAAATAAACTTTCCTCATCGACCCTTATTTTAATTTTATAACCCCACGACAATTGTTAACTTACCTTCTCACCTAAACTTGTCGCCTAATCCACTACTTCTTTGTATTCAATATTTTCCTTAACCCTGCATTAACTTTGAATCCTTTGGTGCATCTTGGTATAGATTTTTCAGTTCGTTACGATATATGTGGTACTTTCCATTTATTACTATGCGTCTCCACCATTTTGACATGATGTTTCCTCATAACTACTTTTTCCTATCATGTTTCCTCTTTAATGCTCTTAAATGTCATCTACGCGATCTCTTCTCTCTATGTGATCTCCTCCCTACATGATCTCCTCTTTCTGTGATCTCCTCTCTATGAAACTTCCTTCCTTTGTCTATGTATGCTTTTGTTTTCTTCTTTATCTTCTATGACTTTTTCCTTCTTAGTCGGTTTACTTGCTAATCTTAACTCCTTGAACTATTCAACTTTATACTTCTTCCCTGAACTATTCTCTTGCTTTGTCCTTTTTTCTTACTTCTTTCTATGTTTTTTCTATCTTTTTCTTCTTTCTTTTGTTTTTTCTATTTACACTATAATACTTATAAAAGGGTATTGTGCAGTTATCCTAGTGTGCAGAAGGACAACCGTCCCTGTACAGTTTCAGATGACTCGCGTTAACTAGTCCTTCCATGACTTCTCCATCCAACTGCTCCAATTGAACAACACCTACTTTTCTCACATAACTAATCACGTATGGGCCTAACCAGTTCATTCTGAACTTCCCGGGGTGATGCAAAAACTTGTTGTCATATAGAAATACTAAGTATCCTGCCTGGAACTTCTTCTCCTTGATGTGTCTGTCATGCCAAGTTTTTTCTCATGCCTTTTGTACTAGTTGATCGAACCCTGCAACAAATCGGTCTTCCTCTAGTGCCATTAAATTTGATAGTATTTCTTCTACAACGTCGAAATCCATAAATTTTGTCATCGCAACAATGCGCAGAATCAGTGCAATAAAATCCATAGCCATGACTTCTTCTTGACCATAAAGTAATCTAAAGGGCATCTAACCTTTCAACTTCTTGCATGTAGTCCTATAATCCCATAACACTCAAGGAATAATTAAATCCCAGCTGTCCCATCCTACATTACATATCTTTGTCAATTCATTCTTCAGTATCTTATTCAAGGCTTCCACGGTTCCATTTGCTTGATAGTGATAACGTGTGCTCTTTTGATGATGAATTTGGAACTCCTCTGTCAATGCTGCAATTGTCTTGTTCAAAAAGTGAGTTCCCTAATTTCTCATAAGTACTCTTGGACACCCAAACCTTGTGTCTACATTCTCAAAAAAGAATCACGTAACTATCTCTGCACTACAATCTATAATTGGTTCTACTTCTTCCCATCTAGTCAAGTAGTATGTAGCGGTAATTATGTACCTAACTCATGATCGTCTTGTTGGTGGATTAATCGATCCAACAAAATATATTGCCCATTTGTCAAATTCCTTCAATATGACCTACAGATTCAAAGGCATCTCATCCATTCTAGATTGTTTTCCTACTCTCTAACAAACATCGCAATTTTGACAATACTCCTTGGCATCTATATGGAGAGTGGGCCAACATAGCCCTGCACACAAGATCTTCTGAGTTGTCTCCTTTCCTACATAATTCCCTTCTGCAATTCCATCATGCGCCTCTACTAGTACCATTGGTCTTTCATGTTCCAATACACATCATCAAAGTATCCCATTTGTGCCTAAATTATACAAATTTCCTACTATCAACTGATATTGTGTTGATTTAACCACTAACTGTTTCTTTTGGTCTACTGTCATGTTAGATGGAGCCACTCATGTACTAAAACATTGGAAAATATATGCAAAATAGTCATAAACCATTTCAACTACAAATAAGTGTGCATCTGGAAAACTGTCATCTACATTCCCTACATCTTCTCCTGTCAATATACATGATATATGATCTAGCCCTACATTCAGTTTCCCTAGCTTCACAATAACATCAAAAGAATACTCCTGGAACAACAATAACCATATTCAAATTCTACCCCACAACATTGTCTTATTCACTAGGTATCTCAGCGCACAGTGGTATGTATACATCTTAAAATGGGACCCCAATAAGTGCATATCCTTTAATAAACTTCCTAATCTTCCTAATATGTGCATATCCTTTAAAAAACTTCATATAATATCCCATGTGACCCAACGTTTCTCTCAATTTTCTTACTAATGTAGGCAATGGAAAATTAACAATAATGACTATCTTGGTGGGATCAATCAGCAAACCTTGTTTGCATACCACGTGACCCAACAAAATCCCAAAGGGTTTGCAGAAAATACACTTCTTCAAATTTAATGAGATATGATATTGTCTACATATATCTAGCATCAAAAGCAGAGTTTCTATATGATATTTCAGTAAGCTAAACATAGTTCAATCATCTAAGTATACTTCAAGAAACTTATGAATAAATTCCTTAAAGGTTGCAACAACTACTCTAGAGAACACAGCAGGTGCATTCTTTACACCAAACGACATGACTATGTACTTGTAGCTTCCCCATTCTGTCGTAAATATCATCTTATATTTTTCTTTAGGCGCAATTTTTATCTGATGATACCCTGAAAAATCCATCAATGAATGAGTAGGGCCTCCTACCCTATTACAATTTCCAATACTTCGTCTGTAAAGGGGGTCGGAAATGGGTCATGTAAACAAGCATCATTTAGTTTCCTTAGGTCTACAAAAATTTTAATTCCCCCTATTTTCTTATCTTGAACTACCATTGGACTAATCCACTATGACTCTGAGATGGGCTCAATAATACCAACTTCTAACATTTTTTCTATCTTGGATTGCACTTTCTCTTTGTACTTTGAATTCAATCTGTAAGGTCTCTATATTATTGGATTAGCTTTTGGTTTTAACAGGATATTCATTTATCCTAATTCCTCGGCAATCCCCTTCATCTATGAAATAAATCCTGATATCCGTGCAATAAATCTGCAATATTTTCAACAGTCTCATCATTCCAATAGTCTCCAATGTTCGCGAACTTGGTGTTCTCTTTAGTGCCAATATTCACTTTGCGCACTCTTAATGGCTTCGCATGCACAGCGGACTCGAGCTCTTTAAATTCTATAATCTTCAGAATCCAAAGACTAATGGAAGGTTTCAAATTTGTAGATTTTTTTCATGTTTTGTAAGGGCTCAATACCTTGATGGACAAAATGGCTAATGAAGCTTGTAATCTGCAACTAGGAACAATATGGAAAAAAGTGAGGGAACTATCTAATTGTCATTCCCCATGATAATTATTTCAAACCATAAGAAACGAATCATGCCACTTCATACAATGGACAAGTGGAAATCCAAATACATAGTGTTTAATGCAATATTAATGAGTTTGAATTACCGTTCAATGACACATCTCCTCTCGCAAGGTGAATTCCATTTGAATTTTTCCATAATGGTATGGATGGAAGTATGTGGTATAATGTTGATTCCATGTAGTTTAATTTCACCCGTCTCTATAGTCTCCCTCCACTACCAAATTTAGAGGACTAGGAAGAGCCCAATGCTCTGTAATTATAATTCATATTGGAAACCATTTCTTTTGTTTGAAATTGGGGATATCTTGCAGGTTTGGAAGTTAGTTTTTCCATCGGAGGTTGGATGTAGTCTTTTCTGTTTGCACAGGCATTAGGTCAGGAGGATGGCCAATCCACATTATCATTGAAATAGGTGTGCCTTCTCTGAAAACTCCGAGCTAAGAAGATCAATACAAAGGATCAGGTAGAAAAACTAAAATACAAGCACCTCCAACGAGACATAAGAGAGAAAAGCAACCATGACAGATTAGAGGAACTTCATGAGAAAGTTAAAGTGTTGAAATATAGAGTTCTAAAATTGGACATGGAGCAATGAATAGGTTATGAGGAGTTAAGAAAATCAGGGACCCTTTCTCTCTCTATAGCATCTATTGATTGGGACTAGATGGAAGTTATGAAAGAAGACATTGTCTAGAAAAATGTTGAGCATGAAAGAAATAAAATAACAGGCAATCCCTTCTCAATGGTAAGTAGTAACAAAAATACCCCTAGCAAGTATAGGATCAAAAATCTTTGAATTTTTCTTATGATTTGTAAGATAGTTGTTGGCACACAATGAGAACACCCTAGTTTCAAAGACAAATAACCAACAAAACCCTTAGACACTGGCTCTTTCGGCATCACCTACAAGCAAGTCAAGTCTCACTCGAGGCATCTAGAGGGGCTGCAGGAACCAATTTTCTGCAGTGATGAGGGGAAGTGAGGCATTCAACGTGACCATACCAATCATCTACTCGTGTGTGCAGTTTCCATTACTTAACACTTACTATCATTCGATGTACCATGTGCACGACATTACTCCACTTGAAATTCATTCATTCCTTATTAACTTAAGTGCGCAGTATTATAACAACATATATCATTGACATATTAAAACTAGTAAACAAATCTATACTATTCATTACATGCACCATAAGTGTAACATACATACACAACACATCAAGACATGAGGTTTTAACATGGCTCACTCCAAACTGGGTTACATCCACAAAAGTTGGCTTCTTATATTATTCATTTGCAATCTTCTTAGAATTGCACACTGCACTTACAAAAAGCTATACCATTTGATATTACTGAACCTACCTAAGTCATTCTGTTGTAGTGTGAGCCTACTAACAAAACCTCAATCATAAATCCAAAACATACCTTAAAACATACTTTAACTTTCTACAAGCATATTTTTTACCACCCTATCTATCTCGTCCCTTTACATATTTATACCTTAAAACTGGGCTAATCTCGTTACAAAATGGTTACAAAGTGGACATAATGTCCCAAAACTCCTAACTAGATTTCTCCTTTTGTGCGTTGACTCTTGAAACTTCTCCAACTTCTTTGCACGCACACTGCTCCTTTGCCAAAATGTCATGTGATCCATTTCTGCACAATTCCCAAAATGTTGTGTGTTTTGTTTCTACGTGATTCACAATACTTATCCAAAATGTCTATCCAAAAGGCCCCCAACACTCACATGTGGATCGTCCTGAGCTGCTTCAAGCCTGCTTCCATGTCACCAAAAACTTTTGTAATGTATATTTGGTTGTGGAAACTTTTTCCTTGACTTGTGCTTCCTGCTGCACAATTTCCTCGGCAATTTCCTCAGTTAAGTGAGTCTTCAATTTTTCAGCGGTTTACTGTGCTACCTACTTGACCTTGGCTTGAGTGGATTCTAACTCCATTGTCACCTTATAGGATTATTCTTGCAATACCTCAATATTTTGTGCATGAGCTTGTTGCTCCGCCCTTAGATGATTTATTTTTTAATATAGCTTCCTATTTGCGGCCATTGTTGGCGGTAATGTACTCATTACTTATTTAGACTTTTGCACCTTATCCTACGCAACATGTATCTTCTATCCAATATCCTATAGCTCCATGTCTTTAGTCAGTTTCTTCCAAACTCTCATTCTTTCTACATACATCTTAGCACATTCTACTTCCATATTCTTGATGTTCTCTATGCTTGTGTTGGCCATCTTTTCAAGTTGCTCCCTTTCCTCTAGGGGAGTGTTTGGTATCTGTCCTGCCTCTAAGTCGGTGATATTTATTTCAGAAGCCTTGAATGGCTTCTCTCATCTTTGTCACATGTTCCTCCAATAGGGCGTCTTCCTCCCTTAGAACTTCTAGAATAATTTTATACACCCCCTCGACCGCCTATTTGACTCCGTATGCTTTTTTTGTTACCTCTTACCTCTCTTTCCTGAGTTGATTCTATTATGCTTGTTGCATGTTCTTATCTGCAACTATTTTTGTAAGATCCAATGATGTCAACACTGCATGCACTTGAAGTTCTTTTGTCGTGCTCTATTATAACCCATATAGAATTTCTATAGGCAACTGAGCTACCACTAAGTCAATATGACTTAGTTCCTTTATTTGTTTCTTCAACTCTGTTGTGGGGAAATCCAAGGCCCTTGTTGTTATCTTCGTTACCCAAAGTTATCCTAATTTTTCAATTAGTTCAGATGTCATCAACTGTGCTTCTGTCATTTGCATTTTATGTTCTTTATGTACTTGTTCTCTAGTGTGAACCAGTGCTAGTCTGGTTGTTTCTAGAATTTTTCGCAACGTGGAAATATGTTCTCGTATATCTTAATGTCTTTCCTCTTTTTGTTTTGTCGCACCCTGAAAGGGTTCATCTGTTGCTTCCTTAACCTGGAAATAAATCCTTTCCAAGTCATATTTTGTGAGGGATTGCATGGCTATTTCTTTTGTAGATTTCATTTTCTTGCGCTTCGGGACTGTCATCCCATATATACTTATTTTCTCTTCCCTCCCATGCATGGGACTTTCTTATTTTTTGTTCTTACTGTGTCATTTCCTTTTTCCTGTTCTTCTCCTTATTCTTCATCATCATCTATCTCTTTCACTTTCAGGTTTTGTTTCTTCAGCTACTCTGTATCTGTCATTGGAATATTCCAATCATCGTCCCAATATTCCATAATGTGTCCCCTCTCTTCCCCAATTAACTTGTATGATGTAGGCAACCATTCATTATTCAGGTCCTTTTTCGCTTGCACATACATGTGATGGAGCCTTTCCTTAAATCATGCAACTACCTTGTATGATTCAACCACATGTGGTGGTATGCGTGACGTACTTTGAATGCTTGTCTGAATTGTTTCCCTGTATATATAAAAAGAAATATTATTGTCTAACTATCACTCCTTGTGTGTAGTATGCCATAAATTCTTATATCTTGTGGCTAGGCATGGCTTATATTTTACTCCCAAAAATTGTGCATCAACCGGCTCCCTCCATGATGATAATGCAATTATAATTAATAGTCATGTGTAGTGAAATTCAATCCCTTTATCTTGTGCCTCTTCATAGTCGATCAAGAACTGGTTGAGAAAAAATGTCTCCCATTTCATCCGCACGCCCTTGACACACTTCTCAATTGTCGTTATTACTGTCATTGGTGCTTGGTCCTTCTGAGACTTC
Organism: Picea mariana; assembly: GCA_032191745.1. Taxonomy (NCBI): domain Eukaryota; kingdom Viridiplantae; phylum Streptophyta; class Pinopsida; order Pinales; family Pinaceae; genus Picea; species Picea mariana. Next base: position 11,352 of record JASDQU011246597.1, on the reverse strand, counting down.
CTTAATAATTTACAAGCTAAGACTTGTATCGCAAACCTCATTGTAGAGTTGCATATGCTTGCTACATATAAACTGTGTTGTCCTCTGAATGTATGAAACTTCTCTTTCATGCTATATGATAAAACCTTCTCATTCTTCTTGTCTGAAAATAACAATGAAGGGTCCTCCTCTTGCGAAGGTAGTCCAGTAATGCACACAATCAAGTCTGTATCAATTGAGACCGGACTGTCAAACCATAAGTAACCTTTGTGCACTCATTTCAACAACATCTTCATGCATATGTTAATATTTTCACTCCTCCTGAAGTGTGGTATGTCGAATAAGTTTAGAATGCCATCTTTCTGCAACCCTATTGCCCATATATCTAGCTCTATCACAACCACATTTGTCTATGTGATAATATATCTCTTCAAATACTTTCTCAGCGCTAGCTCTAGAAATTTCTTCTCATTTGTAATATCATGGTCTTCATACTTTAAATGTGGTATCAAGCCTAACATGTCTCCCTCCAGGATCACTCCAAGTGGTATTTTCAAATCCACAAGCTCGTACTTAGTGTCTTTCAACAAGTTGATTGGCTTCGTTGTATCCTTTTTTAGTGGTATGTAATCCCTTAGAAATCTTGGCTCTGATGAGGATGTCCCCTAGGTCTCTTCATGTACCAGTACTATCGACATATTACTGCGTTGTTTCTTTGGTGTCAATGCAGATGTCATCATTTCCTTAGGTGGTGCCATCTTTCTCTGCAACAGTCTTCCTGTGACTAACACCTGCAACTCTGCAACATTCTCCTGGCTCTGCAACTCCTTTTCGCTCGACTCTCTATTCAAACTATAACATAAAATAACCTTTCCTCTTTGACCCTTCTTTTGATTTTATAACCCATGACAACTATTAACTTACCTTCGCACCTAAACTTGTCACCTAATCCACTAGTGCTTTGTATTCAATATTTTCCTTAACCCTGCATTACTTTGAATCCTTTGGTGCATCTTGGTTAATATTTTTCAATTCATTATGATATCTGTGGTACTTTCCATTTATTATTTTGTGTCTCCACCATTTTGACATGATGTTTCCTCATAACTACTTTTTCCTGTCATGTTTCCTCTTTAATTCTCTTAAATGTCATATACGCGATCTCTTCTCTCTATGTGATCTCCTCCCTGCATGATCTCCTCTTTGTGTGATCTCCTCTCTACGAAACTTACTTCCTTTGTCTGTGTATGATTTTGTTTTCTTCTTTCTCTTCTATGATTTTTTCCTGCTTAGCTGGTTTACTTGTTAATCTTAACTCTTTGAACTCTTCAACTTTCTACTTCTTCCCTGAACTATTCTCTTGCTTTGTCCTTTTTGCTTACTTCTTTCTGTGTTTTTTCTGTCTTTTTCTTCTTTTTTATTCTTTTTCTATTTACACTATAATACTTATAAAAGGGTATCGTGTATTTATCCTAGTGCGCAGAAGGACAACCTTCCCTGTACAGTTTCAGTCAACTCCTGTTAAATAGTCCTTCCACGAATTATCCATCCAACTGCTCCAATTGAACAACACCTACTTCTGTAATGTAACTATTCACATATGGACCTAACCAGTGCATTATGAACTTCCTGGGGTGCTGCAAAAACATGTTGTCATAAAGGAATACTAAGTATCCTACCTGGAACTTCTTCTGCTTGATGTGTCTTTCATGCCAATATTTTTCTCATGCCTTCTGTACTTGTTGATGGAACCCTGCGACAAATCGGTCTTCCTCTAGTGTCTTTAACTATGATAGTATTTCTTCTACTGCGTCGGAAGCCATAAGTTTTGTCATCGCAACAATGTGTAGAATCGGTACAATAAAATCCATAGGCATGACTGCTTCTTGACCATACACTAATCTAAAGTGTATCTGACCTCTCAAATTCTTGCATGTAGTCCTATAATCCCATAACACTACAGGAATAATTAAATCCCATCTGTCCCATCCTACATTAAATATCTCTGTCAATTCATTCTCCAGTATCTTATTCAAGGCTTCCACGGTTCCATTTTCTTGATAGTGATACGATGTGTTATTTTGATGATGAGTTTGGAACTCCTCTATCAATGTTGCAATTTTCTTGTTCAAAAAGTGAGTCCCCTAATTTCTCTTCAGTACTCTTAGACACCTGAACCTTGTTCTCTGCACTACAATCTATAACTGGTTCAACTTCTTCCCATCTATTCAAGTAGTCTGACGCGGTAATTATGTACATGACTCATGATCGTCTTGCTAGTGGATTAATCGATCCAACAAAATCTATTGCCCATTTTTCAAATTCCTTCAATGTGACCTACAGATTCAAAGGCATCTCATCCCTTCTATATTGTTTTCCTACTCTCTGACAAACATCGCAATTCTGACAATATTCCTTGGCATCTTTGTGGAGAGTGGGCCACCATAGCTCTGCATGCAAGATCTTCTGAGTTGTCACCTTTCCTGCATAATTCCCTTCTGCAATTCCATCATGCGCCTCTTCTAGTATCATTGGTATTTCATGTTTGAATACACAACATCACAATATCCCATATTTGCCTAAATTATATTGATTTCCTACTATCAACTGATATTGTGTTGTTTTAATGACTAAGTGCTTCTTCTGGTCTATTGTCATGTCGGATGGAGCCACTCATTTACTAAAAAATTAGACAATCTCTGCAAAATAGTCATCAACCAATTGAACTGCAAATAAGTGTGCATCTGGTAAACTATCATCTAGATTCCCTGCATCTTCTCTTGTCAGTATGCACGATAGATGATCTAGCCCTGCATTTTGTTTCCCTGGCTTCACAATAAATTCAAAAGCATACTCTTGGAACAACGATAACCATCTTCAAATTCTCCCCCACAACATTGACTTGTTCATTAGGTGTCTCAACACACAGTGGTTTGTATACATCTTAAAATGGGACCCCAATAAGTGCATATCCTTTAATAAACTTCCTAAACTTCCTAATCTTCCCAATCTGTGCATATACTTTAATAAAATTCCTATAATATCCTGTGTCACCCAACGTTGCTCTCAATTGTCTTATTAATGTAGGTAGTGGAAAATTAACAATCAAGACTATCTTGGTGGGATCAACCAACAAACCTTGCTTGCATACCACGTGACCCAACAAAATCCCAAAGGGTGCACAAAAAATACACTTCTTTAAACTTAATGAGATCTAATATTGTCTACATATATCTAGTATCAAAGGCAGAGTTTCTATATGATATTTCAGTAAGCTAAACACAGTTTAATCATCTAAGTATACTTCAAGAAACTTATGAATAAATTCCTTAAAGGTTTCAACAACTACTCTAGAGAACACAGTAGGTGCATTCTTTACCCCAAACGGCATCATTGTGTACTTGTACATTCCCCGTTCTATCGTAAATATCATCTTATGTTTTTGTTTAGGCGCAATTTTTATCTGATGATACCCTGAAAATCCATCAGTGAATGAGTAGGCCTCCTTCCCTATTACAATTTCCAATACTTCGTTTGTAAAGGGGGTCAGAAATGGGTCATGTAAACAAGCATCGTTTAGTTTCCTTAGGTCTACAAAAAATTTAATTCCCCCTATTTTCTTATATTGAACTATCATTGGACTAATCCACTATGACTCTGAGATGGGCTCAATAATACCAACTTCTAACATTTTGTCTATCTCGGATTTCACTTTCTCTTTGTACTTTGAATTCAATCTATAAGTTCTCTATCTTACTGGATTAGCTTCTGGTTTTAACAGGATCTTCATTTCTCATAGTTCCTCGACAATCCTCTTCATCTATGAAATAGATCCTGATACTCGTGCAGTAAATCTGCAATATTTTCAACAGTCTCATCATTCCAATAGTCTTCAATGTTCATGAACTTGGGGTTCTCTTTCATGCCAATATTCACTTTGCGCACTCTTAATGGCTTTGCATGTGCAGCGGACTCGAGCTCTGGAAATTATATAATATTCATAATTTGAAGGCTAATGGAAGGTTTCAAATTTGTATATTTTTTTCATGTTTTGTGAGGGCTCAATACCTTGATGGACAAAATGGCTAGTGATGCTTGTAATCTACAACTAGGAACAATATGGAAAAAAGTGAGGGAACTATCTAATTGTCATTCCACATGATAACTATTTCAAACCATAAGCAAAAAAAGATGCCACTTCATACAATGGACAAGTGGCAATCCAAATACATAGTTTTTAATGCAATATTAATGATTTTGAACTTTTGTGCAATGAAACATCTCATCTCGCAATGTGAATTCCATTTGACTTTTGTCACAATGGTATGGATGGAATTATGTAGTATAATGTCGATTCCATGTATTTTAATTTCACTCGTCTCGATAGTCTCCCTCCACTACCAAATTCATAGGACTAGGAAGATCCCAATGCTCTATAATTATATCTCTTATTGGAAACCATTTCTTTTGTTTGAAGTTGGGGATCTCTTGCAGGTTTGGAAGTTAGTTTTTTATGTCCGAGGTTGGAAGTAGTATTTTATGTTTGCACAGACATTAGGTTAGGAGGATAGCCAATCCACATTCTCATCCAAATAGGTGTTCCTTCTCTGAAAAATCTGAGCTAAGAAGATCAATACAAAGGATCGGGTAGAAAAACTAAAAGACAAACACCTCCAACTAGACATAAGAGAGAAAATCAACCATGACAGATTGGAGGAAGTTCATGAGAAAGTTAAAGTGATGAAAGATAGAGTTCTAAAATTGGACATGGAGAAATGAATAGGTTATCAGGAGTTAATAAAATCAAGGACCCTTTCTCTCTCTGTAGCATCTCCTGATTGGGACTGGATGGAATTTATGAAAGAAAACATTGTCTAGAAAAATGATGAGCATGAAAGAAAGAAAATCACAGGCAATCCCTCCTCAATGATAAGCAGTAAGAAAAATACCCCTAGCAAGTATAGGCTCAAAAATATTTTATTTTTTCTTATGTTTTGTAAGATAGTTGTTGGTGTGCAATGAACAAACCCTAGCTTCAAACATAAATAACCAACAAAACCTTTAGACACTGGTCCTTTCGGCATCACCAGCAAGCAAGTCAAGTCTCACCCTAGGCATATAGAGGGGATGCATGAACCAAGTTTATGCAGTAATGAGGGGAAGTGAGGTATTCAATATGACCATACCAATCATCTAATCATTTACACGGTTTATATTACTTAACACTTACTATCATTCAATGTTCCTTGTGTGAAACATTACTCCACTTGACATTCATTCATTCCTTATTAACTTAAGTGTGTAGTATTATAACAACATATATCATTGACATATTCAAACTAGTAAACATATCTATATTATTCATTACATGTGTCAGAAGCATAATACACATGAGAAACACATCAACACACAGGGTTTTAATGTGGTTCACCTCATATTGGGCTACATACACAACTACTGGCTTCTTGTATTATTCATTTGCAATCTTCTTACAGTTGTGCACTTCCCTTACAAATCGTTATACCATTTGATATTAATAAAGTTTCCAAAGGTGTTTTGTTGCAGTGCGAGCCTACTCCCAAAACCTTAGCCAAAACATACCCGAAAACATAGTTCAACTTTCTACAAGAATATTTTCTACCACACTATCTATCTCATCCCTTTACATATTTATATCTTAAAAATGGGCTAAGCACGTTACAAAATTGTTACAAAGTGGACATAATGTCCCAAAAATCCTAACTATTTTTTTCCTTTTGCGCACTGACTCTTGAAATTGCTCCAATTGCTTTGCACGCGTGCTACTCCTTTGCCAAGATGTCATGTGATCCATTCCTGCACAATTCCCAAAATGTTGCATGATCATTTTCTGTGTGATTCCCAATACTTATCCAAAATTCCTATCCAACATACCCCAACACTCACATGTGGCTCCTCCTGAGCTACTTTAGGCATTCTTCCATGTTGCCAAAAACATTTTCAATGTATCGCTAGTCATGGCAACATTTTCCTAGACTTCTACTTCCTGTTGCACAATTTCCTCAGCAATTTCTACAGTTAAGTGAGTCTTCAACTTTTCAGCGGTTTCTTGCACCACCTACTTGACCTTACCTTTAGTGACTGCTAACTCCATTGTCACCTTATAGGATTCTTCTTGCAATACCTCAATATTTTGTGCACGAGCCTACTTCTCTGCCCTTAGCTAATTTATTTTTGAATATAGCTTCATGTTTTTAGCCATTGTTGTTACCACCTCTACTGGAGGTAATGTACTTATTACTTATTTAAAATTCAGTTCCTTGTCCTACCCAACATGTATCTTCTATCCAATATCATGCAGCTTCACGTCTTCAGTCATTTGTTTCCAAACTATCGTGCTTTCTACATACTTCTTAGCACATTCTAATTCCATATTCTTGATGTTCTCTATGCTTGTGGTGGCCATCTTTTAAGATTGCTCCCTTTCTTCCAGGGGAGTGTTTGGTATTTGTCCTGCCTCTGAGTCAGTGATATTTGTTTCAGAAGCCTTGAATGGCTTCACTCAACTTTGTCACTTGTTCCTCCAATAAAGTGTCTTCCTCCCTTAGCACTTCTGAAATAATGTTATACACCCCCTTGACCGCCTATTTGAATCACTTTACTTTTTGTGTTGCTTCTTCCCGCTCCTGCCTAAGTTTATCGTATTATTCTTCCAGCATGTCCTTTTCTACAACTATTTTTGTCAGCTCCAATGATGTCGACACTTCACACACTTGAAGTTCCTATGTAATGCTCTATTGTAACCCATACAAAATTTCTATAGGAAACTAAGATACCACTAAGTCAATATGACTTAGTGTCTTTGCTTGCTCCTTCAAACCTATTGTGGGGAACTCCAAGGCCCCTGTCGCTATCTCCATCACCCAAAGTTCTCCCGATTGTGAAATTAGTTCACATGTCATCGAATGTGCTTCTGTCATCTACATTCTCTGTTCTTTCTGTACTTGTTCTCTAGTGTGAACCGGTTCTAGTCTCGTTGTTTCCAAAATTTGTTGCAGCATGGAAATTTGTTCTTGCATATCTGAATGTATTTCCTCTTGTTGTTATGTCGCGTGCTAAAAGGGTTCATTTGTTGCTTCCTTAACTTGGAAAGAAATCCTTTCCGAGTCGTATATTGTGAGGGCTTTCATGGCTATTTATTTTGTAGCTTTCCTTTTCTTGTGCTTTGGGACTATCATCCTTGTATCTACTTATTTTCTCTTCTCTCCCATGTGTGGGACTTTCTTTTTTTCTTTTCTTCCTGTGCCATTTCTTTTTTCCCGTTCTTCTCCTTATTCTTCATCATCATCTACGTCTTGCACTTTTGGGTTATGTTTCTCCAGCAACTATGTATCTATCATTGGGATCTTCCAATCATTGTCCTAATATTCCATAATGTGTCCCATCTCTTCCTCGGTTAACTTGTACTGTGTAGGAAACCATTCCTGATTCAGATCCTTTTTGTCTTGCACATACATGTAATGGTTCCTTTCCTTAAATCATGCAACTACCTTGTATGCTTCGACCACCTGTGGTGGTATGCGTCTCGTACTCTGAATGCTTGTCTGAATTGTTTCCTTATATATATATATATATAAAGAAATATTATTGTCTAATTGTCGTGCCTTGTGTGTATTATGCCATAAGTTTTGATATCTTGCGGCTAGGCATGGATAATATTTTACTCCCAAAAATTGTGCATCATCCATCTCCCTCCATGTTGATAATAAAATTAGAATTAATAGTCATGTGTAGTGAAATTTAATCCCATTATATTGTGCCTCTTCATAGTCGTTCAAGAACTGGTTGAGAAAAAATGTCGCCTAGTTCATCTATAATCCCTCGACGCACTTCTCATTTGTCGTTAGTACTGTCATTGGTACTTGGTCCTTCTGACACTTCCTTAATAATTTACAAGCGAAGATTTGTGTCGCAAACCTCACTGTAGGGTCGCATATGCTTGCTACATCTAAATTGCATTGTCCTCTGAAGGTATGAAACTTCTATTTCACGCTATCTGATAAAGCCTTCTCATTCTTCTTGTCTAAAAATATCAGTGAAGGGTCTTCCTCTTGAGAAGGTGGTCCATTAATGTGCACAATAAATTATGTATCAATTGAGATCGGCCTATCAAGCCATAAGTAACCTTTGTGCATGCATCTCAACAACATCTTCATGCATATGTTAATCTTTGCGCTCCTCCCAAAGTGTGGTATGTCAAATAAGTTCAGAATGTCAGCTTGATGCAACCCTATTTCCCATATCTCTGGATCTATCACAACCATATTTGTCTCTGCGCTCATGTAGCTCTTCAAATACTTGCTCGGCTCTATCTCTATAAATTTCTTCTCATCTGTAATATCATGTTCTACATACTTTAAATGTGATATCAATCCTAACATGTCTCCCTCCATGATCACTCCAGGTGGGATTTCTAAATCCAAAAACTCTTACTTAGCGTCTTTGGACAAGTTGATTGGATTCAATGTATCCTTCCTTATTGGTATGCAATCCCTTGTAAATATCGGTTCTAATGAGAATGCAACCTGGGTCTCTTCATGTACCAGTACTATCAGCAACTTATTGCATTGTTTCTTAGGTGCAGATGTAGATTTCGTTGCTGCCTTAGGTGGTGCCATATTTCTCTGCAACATTTTTCCTATGACTAACACCTGCAACTCTACAACATTATCTCAGCTCTGTAACTCCATTTATTCTGGCTCTCTATTCAAACTATAATGGGAAATAATATTTCCTCATCAACCCTTCTTTTGATTTTATAACCCCATTAAAACTCTTAACTTACCTTCGCACCTAAACTTGTTGTCTAATCCAATAGTGCTTTGCATTCAATATTTCCCTTAACCCTCGATTAACTCTTAATCCTATAGTGTATCTTGGTCTAGATATGTCAGATCATTATGATATATGTTATACTTTCCATTTATTACTATGCATCTCCGTCATTTTTACATGATGTTTCCTCATAACGGCTTGTTCCCGTCATTTTTCCTCTTTAATGCTCTTAATTATCATCTACGCGATCTCTTGTCTCTATGTGATCTCCTCCCTACATGATCTCCTCTCTACGCAACTTTCTTCCTTTGTTTGTGCATGCTTTTGTTTGCTTCTTTCTCTTATGTGAATTTTTCCTGCTTAGTCAATTTACTTGCTAATCTTAACTCCTTGAACTCTTCAACTTTCTACTTATTCCCTGAACTATTCTCTTGCTTTGTCCTTTTTCCTTACTTCTTTTTGTGCTTTTTCTGTCTTTTTCTTCTTATTCTATTTACACTATAATACTTATAAAAGGGTACTACGCAGTTATCCTAGTGTGCGGAAGGACAACCATCCTTGTACAGTTTCAACCGAATCATGTTGACTAGTCCTTCCATGACTTCTCCATCCAACTGCTCTAGTTTAAAAAAACCTTCTTATCTCACATAACTAATCACATATGGGTCTAACCAGTGCATTCTAAACTTCTCAGGGTGATGCAAAAACTTGTTGTGATATAGAAATACTAAGTCTCATGTATGCAACTTCTTATGCTTGATGCATCTGTCATGCCAAGATTTTTCTCATGCCTTTTGTACTTGTTGATGGAACCCTATGACAAATCGATCTTCCTCTAGTGCCATTAATTTTGATATTCCTTCTTCTATTGCGTTGGAATCCATAAGTTCTTCCATCGCAACAATGCGCAAAATCGGTACAATAAACTCCATAGGCATGATTGCTTCCTGACCATACACTAATATAAAGGGTGTCTGACCTATCAACTTCTTGCATGTAGTCATATAAGCCCATAACAGTGCAGGAATCCTTAAATCTTATTGATCTCGTCCTACATTACATATCTTTGTCAATGCATTCTCCAGTGTCTTTTTCAAGGCCTCCATAGTTCCATTTGCTTGAAAGTCATACAGTGTGTTATTTTGATGATGAATCTAGAACTCCTATGTCAATGATGCAATTATCTTGTTCAAAAATTGAGTCCCCTGTGTTATCACTGAAATTTCGTCTGCACATGGCGACAAGAACTCCACATCATCAAAACAGCAATGAAGTCATTAAGGGCATTGAATTAAGTTCACATCATTCCAGAAGGGTCAAAAACTATACAAAGTAACCAAAAATTGAAGGGCGCTTTACAGCAGCTTGATGAGTGTGCATATGCGCAGGACAAAAATGTGTTGCTAGCGCATGCGCGCCCGACGCGCGCCTGTCAACACAAAAACCCGCGCATTCTCTAATACGGCGCATTATTGCATAAGTCGGCCTCCCAACCACCTATGGACCGGCCCCCAAGATGATTTGACTCTCGAATCAGGGTTGGCTCTGTAAATTCGGCGAATTAATGACTTAAGTGAACCCTAAACAGGTATGTGTTCACACCAGAAGTTGGTTACGTAACCGCCTGGAAAAATGCTATAAATAGCCGTGAAGACTCACTGTTTTAGCAGAGAATTCAAAGCAAAGTTACGCTGTCCAGATGATTCAGAGCTCGATCTTTGACAAGCTATCCATCAGCGGCCTATCCCAGAGTTCTTTCACCACTCAATTCAGTTCTATTCATTTTGTAAGGAAAGCGTTGTATTGAGGGCCCCGAAGGACCTTCCGCTGGAGGAAGAGGGAACCCCTGTCTCTGTCTTCAGCGTGTGCTCTGGTTTCACTAATATACCAAGCCTGAAACCATTTGATGACCCCTGTGTCTCATGTTTGATGTTTTTGTTTATTTTCGAATTGTTATTTGCTTTCAGTTGTTAGATAGATTGTAGTTAGTTTCATTTTCTGTTAACCCTTGCTGCCACAGATGTTCTACCCTGAGGAACCCAACAGGGTATGCAGACCGGTCTCCATTTTGCTCACTTAGTGATCATTTGAACGCGAACAGACTGGCGACTCCGCTGGGGAGTTAAGGTATCAAATCCTCTCTCAATTGGGTTCAATTGGCTTTCCTTTTGTCGTTTTTAACTTGCAGGGATTCAAACCGGATTTCGCCGACCTATTAACCGGTCGATTCACAGCAGAATCGAGAGAATCGGTGATTTTTCTCAAGCGCGTGGATATTCCACCCCACAGACGCGCACATGCACTCTGGTTTTTTGATACAGTCCGCGTGCACACGCGCACCTGTCCATGGTAACAGCCGCGCATTTGAGTAAAATTTTTTCATTGTAAAAGTTTTGGATGTGATTTTCCTTTTCAACACTGATGTAAGGCATGCTCTAAACACTGCACCACTTAGACCCCTCAACTTATAAAGGGGATAGTCAAACATAGGCACTTAGGAGGATTAAAATCATTTTTCCCTTATTTTTCTTTTTGCCACGTGGATGTCTTGTTTTGATT
>JASDQU011246595.1:14996-25910 GCA_032191745.1 Picea mariana | reverse complement strand
AAAAGTCCTAGACATCCAAAAACCTAACCCTGGGAGATGAAGCACCAAAAGTCATGTGGGCCCCGTTAGGGTAAGTTGGTACATCAACTTCTCGGGATCGTAACTTTTGCATACGGTCTCTGTTTTAGGCATATGATAGCCCATTGGAAAGATATATCCGAGGACTACAACATTTTCCAAAAAATTTCATGATGAAATTTTGCGACCGCAACATACCCCAAAAAACATCATTTAGGGCCTCAAAACGGCTCCAAAACGGCTCCAGAAGTTCAGGACCCGAAAAACTGCTAAAAATAGTAAATTGTGTGAAAACTACAAAACTGAAAGAAGAAATGGTGGGGGTCCAAGTGGAATAGGTGGGTGGCCACCAATATCCACCTCGATCAACTAGGTTGAGATCACAGGAAACTGCATAGTTCAAATGGAAGGGTTCTCTCCAGGAGCCTTCTTATGCCCACTACTCATAGACTCTCATTCCCCACATGCATGTTCCACCCGGGAGTATACACCTTCACAAGCACAGTCCATCGGTGCTTCACCTCCCTCTCCAGGTCTTGACAACAGGTCGGATCAAGAATTATCAGAGCTCTGTAGCTGGTGCTGGACTCTCTCTGGGAGAAAACCACTTCCCAGCAGACTCTCTCACCTGGAGAGAGATGCTCACATGCCTGACAACCTGTCTCTTCAACCATGGGCCTGACAACCCGGTTCTTCAACCACTTTCGACTCAATTCCTGCAAGGTGAGGACAATAACCACTGGTCAATACAACTCAGGAAAACAAAAGGAAGCAAGCCACACTCATTCCAGGAACTGCGTGGCCACAACTGCCAACAGATATGACACACACAGGGCACAGACATATATAGGATGTTCAGGATTCACAAAAGATGTGGCTTAATCCGTGGGTTCTCACTGGGTTTAGGATGCGTGAATATGCAGAGATCGAATAGGTTAGACTGAGGATCAGTCCATGGGTTTTTCTCACTGGTTTCAAGGTGCACAACTAGAGAAAAAAACACAGAGGTCGAGTGCAGAGGCAAAACGAGTTCAGATGAGCTTCATAGCAAACTCAGGCAGACGATGGAAGAATGACCTGCGAACCCCCAACACAATTGACACTTCGGCTTTTAACTGCAAGTGCCCAGGTCGACACTTGTCTTCCTGGAGCTACATGCATTCCCTTTTGCACACGTTCCTTTTCAAAGAACTTAGGACAACACTTGGTCAATTGTCTACCTTAGCCTTTAGGAAATAATAATAAATTATTATCCCCTTTAGAGGTAAGCCCTATAGCTTAGCCCCTAGGCCCACAAACTTAGCCTCCTCCCTTACCCAACCTTGTGGAATCTTATTCCCCCATCACTCTTTCTTTGTGGTCATTCTACACGCAACGATGTTTATATTTTATTAATGATCTGCTTAATTCAATATACAAAATCAGGCTCTTGGCCTTTAACACCTTGGCTCTTCGGCCTAATAAACACATAAGCCCACCAGCTTATATACACTTGGCTCACCAACCTATAAACATGATTACAATTCATAATATAACTAGGGCTCGTCCTTGGGGATATTACAAGTATATATATGAAATGTATCCAGAAATCAATCTTACAACATGACCTTTTCATTAGCATTTATTTCACTAAATCTCATGAACACACAAACTCACAAACTGTACACATAACCATTGGTCATTATTCTTGGGTCATAACCATGTTTTGCAATATTCATAACAATAGATCTACTACAATAGAAACCAATGCTTCAGTGAGGAAACTCCATGAATTCTCCTTGTAACGAACCCAATCGTTACGACTCCAAACGAAGCAAAAAGTGCAATTCTTATTTTGTTTTTAGGAAGGAAGGCAACGACGAAAAAAGTTAAACCACACCACCTGATGACGAACTCCACGCATGCAGATCAAGAAACAGACAACAACAACTCTACACACTAGCACATCGAGCCACTGGGTGAAACATGCGTAAATCAAAAAGAAGGAAATGACTACCCACCCGACCCAAACACAAAAACGCCTACAAGTTAAGGACATCATCCACAATCTCGAAACAACGGCCTCAACGACCAGTAACTAGAACTCTTATGGCACGCAAACCAAACGCATGAAGGCGTTATAATCCAAGCACCAACAACAACTACACCGAACAAACACCCACAATGGGAATGATCCCCATTTGCCTCTATCCATTAGGGCACGCAATGATCCCCTCATCAAGAATCATGTCGTCACAAGGCAATGGGCTTGACAGTAACCAAGGCACATTACAACACAACTAGACCAATAACCCAAGAAAATTTAACGTGCTAGGAGACCAAATTAACTGCCAACCACATGACGACTAACTCAAGCACCCAAATGACAAGTCAACAAGACGCAAGTGAAATCAGACGACTATAACCTTCATTCAAAACACTAAAATCCTTACGCAACAATTCTATTGCAACCCTACATCAATCTGTACACATTAAATGGTCATTATCAACGATTAGTTCATTGTAGATATTTTCCAAAAACAATGTCAGATAAGTAATTCCCTAAGGAGAAATTCGTTATCTTTTAATTGAAAGAATTATGAAGCATGTCCTTTAAAACAATAAAACAATGTCCTTTAAAACAATAAAACAAATGTCCTTTAAAACAATAAAACCAATGTCCTTTAAAGCTAGATATGCTATCGTTTAAACTGAAACCATAAAATAAAATTTCTATCTAAGGAACACATTTTAAATCACTGTCTAGATAATATATGAGTTGATATTATAGTAATTGTTGTTTTTAATATGGTAATTATTGATGATCATATTGTAGTGAAAGATAATCGTTGAGTAATACAAATATCTGTCGAATTACAAATCAAGGGAAAAGCCAACTCTATAAGATTACAGTGATCACTAACATCAAATCACTAAAGGGTTCACTATCATCAAGAAAATTTCTATCATAGATCGCTACTTCATTTGTTTTCATACATAGCAGTAATGCAATTAATCGTTGTCTAACAAAGGCTAATTATTACACAATCTTAATGCTATTAACTACACCATAGAATCATTGTCATAACCTAATGCTTATTTATTTCTCAACTTAATGCTATTAACTCACAATAGAAACTCTGTCAAAACATGATTTTGTCAACAATAAAGAAACGCTATCCAAATTCCTTGTGCATAGAGCATTATGAAATTCGTTGTGTATTTCATGGAAGGAAACATGGGCATGAGTACATAATTGCGGATGTATATAAATTCACATCTATAACATTAAATGAATGTAGAAATATATAAAAAAAAAACAACACGCCGACATATATATCATTGTTCTTTAATAAAAGGCAACTCTATCAAAATGCACGATTTGCTTTCTATGGATTATGTGTGATCATTGTTTACTAAAAATTATGATGTCGTTGCTCATTAACACTAGATATTACTGTGAAAGCCAACATGCAGGGTTAATTCTATCCATATTATGTAAAACGATGTCCAGAGGTATTCAACCACAGTCACAATCTACAGGTAAAATCATGGTCCAATCATTCAATTTGCAAAGTAAAGGGATGTCATTGCTGGCACAAGATAGGTGAAATCGCAGAGCAGTTATACGATAATGTTGTCATAAGAGATATGAAATCATAGGGTGACTAAATGCTAATAAAAGTGGATCGTTTCCCAGCACACAGTAAACACGCCCCCCCCCCACTCACACAATAGAACCACCACCAAAATGTAGCCAAAACGCTACCCTTGCACAGTAAATGTGCAGGCATTCAAGTAAAAAGATTGTTGTGGTTCAAGTGTAAAAATGCAGACATTCATTTCCATAAAAACGTAGACATTCAATTCAATTGCATTAAAACGTAGACATTCATTTCCATAAAAACGCAGTCAATACAGAATTTTGCATTCAAATTGGCTATGTAAATTTGCAGTCATTATATAAAAATTGGTGGTTGTGAATTCGAATGGCTATATAACTCGCAGTCAAAATGTAAATGACTATACCCATTTCACAGTCAATAATAGGTAAATAAAAACGTTGTCTGAAGATTCAAATCACAGTCACAAATAGGTATAAGGAACATTGTCATACAATCATTTACAGTCAATAAATAAATTCAATTGCAGTCACAAATAGTTAAAACAACGTTGTCATACAATGGGTAACTGTCAAATAAATGAATTTAATCACAGTCACAATAGTTTAAAAGAAACACTGTCATTCAAGTGGACAACACTGATATTTTTCCATTCAAGAGTTGGGAACTGTCATGAAGATCACATAGAATAAAATACCCTCCGAAAACGCAGAGGTGATATAAAACACAGAGGGTATTGAGCTGATCGTAGAGAGAAAAGATAAACAATACGTAGAGGTATTCAATCGCAAGAAGGCGCAAGACAATCATTCAACTATCAACAATCAACGCAGAGATAAGAAAGGGGTAGACAACTAGGAAAAATTATCCTTCGCTCATCATCCATGCACAGAAAAGCAAGGAATTAGAATCTATAGGTCTATGAACACCGAAGTGACGACCATCGATTCGGATCCTGCCTGACTACTCAAGCATGGACTGATGATCTAGGGATAAGAACAGACAATAAAGCACAATCCCTTCATAATAATCAATAAAACAAAATAGAACAGTCATAGCAATCAAGGATCGGGTTGCCAAGGAAATCAATTCAAATGCAGTGAGCGTAAATCTATGATGAATTTAAGTTCTTTATTAAAAACGCTGAGTAAAACACATTTCTTTACATAATATAAGTATAGTAATGAAATCACAAGAAGAATATTAATATTCCATTCAAAATAACGCATGTGTACCATAGCCCAAGGCAACAGCTCCGAGTCGTTGTCTCGCGCGCACTCCATCCATCTCCCGCTTGCCAACCAATGTGACTTCACCGGTACCTCCCAGCCAACGCTAGGGGTACTCTTCTTCCCCCTGAGCCCCCTAAGCCACAAAGGGGCCATGCACACTATACCAGAGAACAACTAGCTCCCATCTCGCCTCGCAAGGTCGAGTTACCACTCATTACCCGAGCTGGGTATCCCAACTCCCACAAGATAAGTCAGTCAAGACAAAAATTCTACAACATAACGTTATGCATAAAGATCAGATCCACACTCCTCCTATTCCATCCTTTTTCTAGAGGTTTTAAGTGATTTATTTCCTAAATTCTCATTTAATTTCTTTTTCATTATTTTAATCAGCATAAAACCTCCCCCGTACACATGTCATCCATCCCCCTAGTTGCACCAAAAATTAAATTCATTATTTATTTAATTATTCCTATTTCCCTCACCCACCAAAAAGCATTCCTAAAAACGCTCCTTGGTGTCCCCATATTCCCTTACACATTTTAAATGACTTACATCTTTACTAAATTCCTAGTTGAGTTCATAATCAGAAAGTTCTTAAAGGAAAGATTCCTTACTAAGTTAGTCATTCAGTCTTTTCCTTACGTTTCATTTTTTCTTTATGTTTCCCCTTTTTCCCTTAGTTTCCTATTTCTTTTAAGTTTCCCTCTTTTCCCTTTTCATCTAAAACTCAAATTAGCAAGTGTAGAAAAACCACATTTTACCCCTTTTTCTTTTAATTAATAAAATTTAATTAGCATATGAAAAAAAACAATCTTTTCCCTTTTAAAATTTTAATCCCCCACAGTAGTTTGATTTTAATAAATTAATTGAATTTCTTACTCTCTTCTCGTCACATGTTTAATTGTGATTATTATTTTTGACCACAAGTGTCACTTAGACCTAAATTTTTAATTTCACTAGGTTGGGCGACATTTTTATTAGGGAAACAATGTTTTTAAATCTTACTTTACACATCATTCATTCTAAGGTCGTCTAGGTTTATTCACTTATCAGTTAAAAATGCGATGTGCCCTTCAGGATGCACTAGGTGCTCCAAGGGTATCACTCGTCTCTTTTCGGTTTCATTGTGCGACATTCCCTTCAGGATGCACTACGTGCTCCAGAGGTGCCACTCGCCCCTTTTCGTTTTCATTGCACGACATGCCCTTCAGGACGCACTACGTGCTCCAAGGGTGCCACTTGCCTCTTGACTGACTTGGTAGACATCAAAAACCCCTGGAGTCAATACTCCGTCAGGTGCTCTTGTGGGAGACTAAGGGAATCTAAGGAATAAGGCCCCTGCCTTATTGCGCACCCCTTAGAATGATCGTGAGCGACTATCGCGATCTACCCTCATGGCATCATGGGTCTTCTCAAACTAGGTAATCGTTAACCTACAATTCGAGCCACGATGGGAGTGCTAGTAGGTTGTGGCAGGGCTGTTGTCCACACCTCTCCCTCAAATTCTCTGGTTGTCGTGCGTGACACCTCTACTCCACATGTGAGTCTAGTCGGAAAGTTATCGTCAACTTGCATCATCAACAAATCATGTTAGCAATAATAATCAATCATCATAACATCTAATCAGAGGTGCATATGTCATATCAACAACAATCAAACCCCAATAGTACACTCCCTGACTCAATCCAAAGTCCAAGGGGTTTCAACGATTCCTCTACATCCTCGAGGTCCAAAGTCTTGCACACTCAGGAGAACCCAGTCAATAGCACCTGTCTATGTAAACACACAAATTAACATATCATCATATCCATAATGCCTCATAATCATAATCAAACGACCAATAGAATAATAATATGGATCACTTGCAAGCAAGTGTCCTCAAAGAATAAGTTTGCCCAGTGCGTGCAAGAGCGAGATGTTACACTCCTCCATGCATATTCTCCTTCACGTAGCAATATGGGCTATGTGCATGCAGTCACCTTGTATTGGTAAATAATTCTAGCTCTGGACCATTCTAATTATTTCCCATCGGTTTTGCCAGCTAAAAGAAAAAAATATGGCTCAAACCCCTTTTGTAAATATCATCGATAGGAGTGCAGGGCACCTCCATTTTAAAATTGACAATAATATAGCAAAGCGTTCTTCGTATGGAATAACGAGGTTTCAGATAAGACGGTTATAGCGGCTTGGAGTTATATCACATCGATATCCTCCAGTATCTGGATTCAACTCAATCAAATGTAAAATCAACTCTTTTAACGACTCTTCGACTCTTTCCCCATGGCTATGGTTTCACGGATCTCTCATTCTCTTCACTAGTTCTCATAGGACCAACCTTCTCTCGGTTGCATGATTCTCAGTATGGATCTCACAACTCTAGTGGATCCCTGACAGCATAATGGTTGTGGTTATGTCTGGGTTGCCATTCCAGCCAACCTCTACACATAGCTCACTAGCGCTCCTCTTATCTACAACAAATATTATTTCCTCCACACAGGTAGTGCTCTATGCAAATCTTGTCAGGTAGCACTAACATAGATGATGATGACAACAAAGAGGCAGCCCAACATAAGACTCTAAACTAAATGAGTTCTCACACAAAAAATTACAGAGACAATCACAAACAATCCTATAGAAAATTAATTCTCGCATTTCTCTCATATACCTAGACCCTCCCATGAGGGAGTTATCCTAGAACAACCAACTCCGATACCAACTTAGTAATCAGGTATGCAAAAAACAATTCTATATGTTCTTTTATTATTCAATTAAGCGGATATTTATACACAAATTTTTCCCTTAACAGCATAACAAACTCATGAGGGAATCTCTCAACCACACACACAAAAATAGGATCTGATAGTTGGAGAAAATATTCCAAAACCAACTAAATCTAACAAGTCAATCTCTAAAATAAAAATTAGTTCTAACACATTGCCCCTAAAAACTCCCTCTAAAGCACTTATAAATATGTCACCATAAGTGGCATATATCAATACCAATTGAAAAAGAATATGCCATAATCGATGTCACGTGTTCCTTCTATCCAAACGAAGCCAATGTCTTCAAAAAACTAATTATAATTCCCTAAAGTGTGAGGGAAGTTCTTGCCCCCAATCACCCTTCCTAACGACCTATGCATAGGCTCTTGAAGACGCCTTCATGTAGTGTCGAAAAATTGGATTTCAAACATTTAGGTGGTTATAGTTTTAAGGATGTCATAAACAAAAATGTTATATTCTATTTATTTGTATCACATATTTGAAATTCAATCTAAATTTGATTTACCTTATCATAGAACTGAAATTCGTCAATCTTGGGGAAGCCCCAATAATTGTATTTCTCTTGGTTCATATGGAAATGGCTAGTAAACAAATAAATTATTCTTAATGACATAATTTTCTATAAATAAAATTGTTCAGGCTCAGACTTTGAATCCACCTATACATTGATTCATCCCACTTGTAACATATATACAATAGGTATAAAATAATCTATCATAGCACTTAAAATTTTCCAACTATGAACATAATTAATAGTCGGGTCATCAAGAAGGACAAGAACACGAGAAATGGTGATGGCAATGGCGGTCTGGACGTTCTGGTTACAGGTTACAGACCTCCTTCCCAAACCTTCAACTTTCACCTTAACCCTTAACCTCCAGGACTGAGAGCCTCTACACCGAAAGGCGTGCTCCCTGTCGTTTTACTACCTTTTTTCCTGCCTTCGACCCATAGTTTTTGGACTTTTATCTTTTAGCCCCGCTTGAGACGGATCTAGATCCATCATTACGCTCCAGTTTCCCACTCTCCAACAGCAACACTTCTTCGATCCTCCCCTTATCCCACTCAGTCTTTCCGTGCTATTTTTTCAGTGGGCCTGTTAGTGGTTTTTTGCACGTTTTTTAAATGGATTCCCTGACAAACACTCTCATGCACCCCTCTGATGAACAGATCTAGAAACAGGCTGGGCTTTTCGAGCAAGTTGATTCCCTGGAAAATAGACCACCGTCTTTTCCCTCCAAAACCTTTTCAAATTTCCCTGCCTCTTCCTCTTTTGACCCAGTTGCTACGGGCGCTCACCTTACACCTCCTGTATCCGACCGACCCCCCACCTACTCCTGTAGTAATACACACTCCATAGCCGTTCCAAAAGGCTCTCAAGTCCCTCTCCGTGGAGTTCACACTGGTTGAAAGGTATGGAAAACAAACAAAAAAACCAGACGTCTAGTCTTAGGCGATGATGTTGGTCTAGAAGATCTCTGCAGGGTGTCACTTAATGGTCTGGTTGGCCGGATATCTGAAAAAAGCTTGAGCCCCCAATCACTAGAGGACTGGACTACTTCGCAGTGGTCCCCTATCTTAGGCTATTGCCTGGAAATTTTATACCTAAAAAAGGGCTGGCTCGGGTTCATCTGCCGCTCTCCTGAATATGCCTCACTGCTCTTGTCCTCTTTCTGGATCATTGGAGGAAGCAACCTCATGCTTAAGCGCTGGCGTTTGGCCTTCAGCCCCGAGTCCGACTACTTTCAGCACAGACACCTTTGGGTGCTCCTCCCAGGCCTCCCGCTTCACTTCTGGAACTTTGAAGCTTGCAAAGCAATTGGTAACTCACTGGGAAAGTTCATCTCCTTAGATCCCGTTACACTCACAGGCTCCTCAAGGAAAATGGCTAAGATTTTAGTCGAAATGGATATAACTGTCGGACTTCCAGAAAATCTACAGATCAACTGGTGTGGGCGAAAGACTCTACAGACTCTGGACTACCTTGGTTTTCCTTTCCGATGCAATCTTTGCAGAGCTACTGGTCATCTGCGCCATAACTACCCTGGTAAGTCATCTCACATACTTTCCGAAGATGAGGAACTGTCTCTTAACCCCCCTGAGTACACTGATGTTGATCCTGCACTTGTCTCCTGCCACTCTCTCCCTGATCCCCCCTCTCCCCCTCTACCCGGCCAACCTGAGCCACTATTGTCCAAAAATTTTCACCATTGTCCCTCCCTCTACTCCTCTCTAACAGCCGATGAGAAAGACTTCATAAATCGCTCCTCTCTCCTATCGTCCCTTAGCCCTTCTCCCCTTCCTACCGCGTTTGATCTGCTTCAGCCCTCCCCCATAGCACCAAACCATACACCGGTTAACACATTACCATCTACAACTGATTTCTCTTGTCGACCTGTCCCCTCTCCCCCCATTAATCCCCAGACCTCCCAAATAAAAGGCCTGCTCACCTCAAATCCCCCGGCGCACACTCTCCCTCCGGTTGTCCCGACGAATCTTACCAGTTCACCATCCCTTACACCTCTTCTTTCAGATCCCCTTTCCGTTCTTCCCGGCATGGGGCAACCAGTAGACAGCGAGGACTCCCTTTTACCAGACCTTTGCTCCATGCCCTCTTCATCGTTTATCCCGGACTCAGCTACACCTCTTCCCATCTATCGGGGACTCGAACCCATTTCCCAGGCCCCAGCGGCGAGCTCCTCTTCTACGCACCTACCGTCCACTGACAATAACTCATCGACATGGGGGCGGGGTCTGGGCGTAGAGCTCTCCCCACTACAAACGAGGAGCTCCAGGAAGAAGAAATTAGATCTACATTCTTCTCCACGCGCTTCCCACATAGAACCTGCACTTGACGGAAAGGCCCTTAGAGCGTTGAAGGCCATTGCTCGCTCTAAATGATGATTGTGCTCTCTTTAAACTTACGAGGAATTGGAGGCATCCTCAAATCTGCTTCCTTTCGCAATCTCCTAGAGAACACTATGCCGAATGTAATCTTTCTTCAGGAAACTCTCTCGACTGACAAAAAAGCCCGAGTCTTCTTTCATTCCTTCCGTCCTTCTTGGGTCTCAGTGGTCGTTAGCTCTTTGGGTCATTCTGGCGGCATGCTGGTGGCATGGGACCCCTGTTTTTTCGAATTATCCCCTTATTTGACCTGTGGTGGATTATTGTTGGTTGGCCGCTGCTTGGCCACCAACCAAGAACTGGCCTTCATAAACATTTACGGCCCTTGTACTTCAAAATTGCAGTTCTGGTCTTCACTTGCAAATAGTGGGA
>JASDQU011246595.1:1958-14892 GCA_032191745.1 Picea mariana | reverse complement strand
GATCGGGAAACGAGGCCATAGCTCGCAGACTTGATCGTTTTTTAGTCTCTGAATCTTTTTTGTCCTCCCCAACTATTCCATCCTCGTGGGTGGTTCTACCTTTCTTCTTGGACCATGCGCCTATCATCTTAAAACTAAACTCTCGCTCCCGGCGCATTTCCTATCCTTTTAAATTCAATCACCACTGGCTCTCTTCGATATATTACACTGATCTTGTTCAATCGGTATGGTCAAACCCGGTCTTTCTGAATGAGAGCAACCCTCAGCTGAGATTAATCTGGAAGCTAAAAGCTTTAAAAACTCACTCAAAGTCCTGGAACAAGAGAAAAAAGGTATCAGAGATGGCTCTTTTACACAGCATTGATTCTAAGATTAATAATCTCATTATCCGATCTGCCTCCGCCCAACTGTCTATAGAAGACTCCAACACTCTAAAGAGACTAGAGCAGAGCAGAGATCACATTCTGCATGAAGAGGAACAAAGATGGAGGCTTAAAAGTCGCGCGACCTGGCTCAATTCAGGGGACTCCAACACCAAATATTTTCACAGAGTAGCAAGCCACAACAGAGATAAAAAACTTATCTGGTCTATTATAAATCAGCATGATGAGATGATTCGTGATCAAGACTCTCTAAAACAGGAAGTTGTCTCCTATTTTGGGGATCTCTTTAAAGCAACGGCTAACCATTCTCTCCATGAGAAAGTCTCCACGGCAAACCTTTTTTCGAAATTGGTATCGGATACTGAAGCAGCCGACTTATACAAGCCTGTCACCTTATCTGAACTCAAGGAGATTTGACTTCACTTCAAAAAAGAGAGAAGTCCAGGCCCTGACGGCTGGACCACAGAATTCTTTTCTTTTTTCTTTGATCTCGTTGGCTCAGACCTCCTTCAAATGGTGGAAGATACTCGTACCAAAGGAAAGGTTCATAAAGCTATAAATTCCACTTTTCTGGTATTGATACCGAAGGAAAACCATTCAGTCACCTTCAACGACTTTAGACCAATTTATTTGTGTAATCTTATCTACAAGTTAATTTCAAAAGTGATCTCCAATCGGTTAAAGCCCTATCTGGAAAGAAGCCTATCGACAGAACAGCTCGGTTTTATCAAAGGTAGACGAATTCAAGACGCCATTGGTGCTGCCCACGAGAGCATACACTCCATAAAACAGAAAAATATGAAGGCCTTGATCTTGAAAAATGATCTAAAAAAGGCCTTTGACAGCATTGACTGGTCATACTTGAGACTGGTTCTTCTCTCGATGGGACTTGGCAACAATTTCACGGACTGGATTATGTTCTGCGTAACCAGTGCTGGCTTCGCGGTGCTGATCAACGGAGAGGCTACTACTTTTTTCCACAGTGAAAGGGGGCTACGCCAAGGCTGCCCTCTCTCACCTTATCTTTTCATTTTAATCATGGACAGCCTTAGTTTACTTATTGCAAAATCCATCTCTGAAAATCGTATAGCAGGTTTAAAGGTTTCAAGGCTATTCAGGTTGGTGCACCTCATGTTTGTGGATGACATTCTCCTTTTGGCTAGAGCTGACCTCCCGAAGTGGGTGGCGATCTTGGAGGTCCTTCATCTTTTCTGCTCCGTTACGGGCTTGTCCATTAACCCCATAAAATCTTCTATTCATCATTGGGGCCTCTCAGAAGCTGAGCTAGCTCCTTTCAAAATAACTATCCCCTACTCTTTTTCCGACCTAAATGAAGGTTTTAGATATCTGGGATATCGACTGAAACCAGGAGCATCCTCCTCTGCTGATTGGTGCTGGTTAGTGGCTCTTTTCGAAAGAAAAATCGGCCATTGGTGCAATAAGTGGTTGTCCCTGGGTGGACGGTTCATCCTTGTCAAATCGGTGCTTGAAGGACTCGCTGTCTATTGGATGACCTTAGAAAGAATACCAAACAAAATTATCATACTGCTGCGTAGACTCTCTTACAATTTCCTGTGGAACAATCTTGCTGGAAAACATCGCTTCCACCTATGCAGCTGGCAGGCACTTGCTAGACCTCGAAATTTTGGAGGCTGGGGGCTTAAAAATCTTTCTATATTCAACTCGGCCCTCCTGGCTGTATCTTTCTAGCATGCCATCACTCATGACAGCATTTGGAACAGAATCATCATTGATAAATACCTTGGTTCCCTTCCACTCCTGCTTTGGCTTCGGAAGTCCTCTTTTGATCTACAAAGGGCTTCACCCTTCTGGAAAGGTTTGCTCACAGCCTCGCCGGTGATATTGCACTGGCTCCGTTGGAAACTAGGTGAGGGGACTGACATATCACTTGGGCGAGATAAAATTCTCGGAATGGAAGACCGTTCCCTTCTCTCTTCTCAACTCATTTCTCAGCTCAATGCTCTAAATTTCTTTCACCTTGCTCATTTAAAAGTGGCCGATTGTGCCCCCTACCTGCCCGATCGCTGGCTACATAGTAGCTCTCTCTAGCTCCATGACCCACTAGCCAAGGAATGGGACGCCTTCGCCTCATCTCTTAACTCTGCAGGTATCACACTCAGCAATGAACAAGACACACTTCTGTGGGCCGGGGGCGATGGCTCGGGGAGCCTCTCGGTCAGGAATGTATACAAGGCCATACTTCAATCACAGAATTTTACTGCTGAGTCACTGGGTCTACTGAAGATCTGGAAGTGGTCTTTACCACTCAAGATCCTTTTATTTTTCTGGCTGTGTACAAAAAATCGGATACTCACCTGGGAGGCTCTACGCCGACGTGGCTGGCAGGGACCCGGCTTTTGCCTCCTTTGTAAACACAATACTGAAGACCTAGATCACCTTATGGTTCACTGTTCTTTCACTATTAACTGCTGGAACTGGTTATCTCGGCTCCTCCCTCTTCAGGCGGTCTGGAATGGAGCTTCTTTCACAGATTGTCTTGATAATTGGCTCGTTGCCAGATCGGCCCCACACCCTTTGGTGGCGCACGTGTGTTGGCAGATCTGGCTGGAACGTAATCAGATATTATTCGAAGGTCGTCCCCCCTCCTGCGTTGCGGTCATCCACCGAATTTTGTCCTCCTTTCATTGGAAGCTGTCTTCTATCAAAGATCTGCATGTTAAGCCTGTGTATTTCTCGCTGGATCCTGGGTCCACCATTATTTGTTTTGATGGCGCAGCTCAGGCCAATGGACATTGCTGCGGAGCCGGGGGCACTCTCAAGACGCATTCATCTAGAGTTACAAAGTGGTTTATGAACTGTGGTGACGGATCCAACACTAAAGCAGAGCTTATGGGTTTATGGGCCTCTCTCTATCTAGCCTCCAGCTGGTCACTAAACCACTTACTGATTCTCGGTGACTCAAGAATAATTATTGATTGGATTAATCTCAAGAGTAATCTCCAATCCGTTCACATCGAAGGATGGGAGAAACTAACCAGAATGCTGGCCAACCTCTTCACTGCCGCTACTTTCCATCATATTCCTCGATGTCACAATTCCGAGGCTGATACTTTATCCAAGAGGGCTCTCGGACAGGAGGCGGGAAAACTTATGGTTTACCATAGTGATAATGGAATAGATAGCCCCATCTCCACTATCACTATATTCGAGCCTTAAGGTTATTCTAGCAGCACAGGATTAGCAATGCATTATACAGTTACAGGTTTGCTACTGTTCAAGGCGAATATCATCAAGAGGCCCCTTACAGTTTTCTCTTAGGACTATCATTGCCATTTGATCAGCGATGGGCCATCTCTGATTCTGCTTCAATTCCTGCTGTACACATCTCGCATTTACCTTTTGGAACACTCTGTTTTTTATTGCCATGAGACAGCATTGCCTTCTTGCAACAGCCGGCTCGCATTTTCCTCTTGGGATCACTATGTATGATTGCGATGGGCCAGCATTGCCTTCTGATTATCAGTCTATTTTCCTGCTGTTAAATCCAGTTTGTTGTAAACGAATTTATCTCTTAATATAAATTCGAGAATAATTTTCTTCCTGAAAAAAAAAAACAATAAATTAAAATAATGATGCAATCCTTATTACGTTGATTGACAACTACAACTCTGTCTCTTTCTAACGATGAATTCAATTCTCAAATAGTGTAGTCAGTGATGTATTCAATGGTAATCAAGCCATAAACAAATTGTAATAACAGGTTTTTTTTTTAACTATTTTTGTATATGATAATTTAATGTTAAACCACATTTAAAAAAAGTCACTCTTTCTAACAATGCATTCAATTCTCAAATAATGTATTCATTGGTAATCAAGCCACATGGCACTGTGTTCAATGGTAATCAAACCATAAAACAACAAAACCTGTCATGTCAGCACCAAGACAAAAGGTTAATATTAAAAAAAACAATATTAAACTATAATTCTTCCTTTATATTGGGGTATGGGTTTTATAATGCCAAGGAGAATCTAAATGCTTTGGACAAGGCTATTGAGGTTTTGACATGTGATAGGCAAGAAAAATAAAAGAATAGAAATTGATGGTGGTATATATTTGTGTTTATAATACTTTTTAATTTTTTAAACCAAATATTTGATGGTATAACAACCTAACAAATATGTTCAAATCTTAAAGGTTGGCTTGCTTAAATATACGCACTTCCGTCCAAATTTAGAGGCTTTCGTGTCAAAACAAACTTCATTCTCTATAATTAGAAGTTTCTCGACAATTTGGAAACCTTTACTTTTAATTTCCGAACTCTTTCTTTTAAACGAGTCACACAAGCCTTTCTTTTATGGATTCCTCGTGCATTTACAACTTTCTTTAATTTATTTTTCCTTCGAAAGTCATATTCGCTTTACATTTTCAAATATAAAATTAAAGTTTTAGTTCATTTTGAATGAGGATTTTTTATGTGTTTAACAATAGAGAAGGTACATTCTATTAAAAACATAAAATAATAATAGAAAATATTAATTAAATACCAGAGCTGCATATTTCAGGTTTTATCATTGGTTCTCCTTCCTAAGGAGGTCACAACGAAATTTTCTTTAAAATAGGGTAACCTTACCCTACATAGTGGGCAATTTGCATGACTAGGTCTAAGAGAGTTATAGTTGACTCGTCAATTCTGAATTATTAGGATTGAGGTGTTTCAAGGCAGTGTTGTTTTTCCTTTCATAGTTTTTAGTTGCTTACAGTTGGCTATCTATCTCTATCTTGCAAGGCCCCCTCTTCTCTTCCATTTCCTTAGACAGTTTTCTAGTTGAGATTTTCATTGAGCAAATTAGAGGGATTAATAATGGGCATCTACATAGTTTTCTTTCAAAACCGAGTTGGTGTTGTTAAGGGATGGTTTAGAGCTTGAACCACCCTGGTTAACACACAGGAGCAATAATGGCATCGACCTACATCCATGGCAGCAAGGATAAGTCTCTGAGAATAAGGTTGAGTGGACAAAGGAACGGTAAGGTAGAGGTGAAGGAAGGCGAAGGATATGGTGCAAGAGTCGAAGGTTTAGGGGGAAGTGAGGGAGGAGGAGAAGGTGATGGCATGGAAGGAGAGGGAGTCATACAAGGAAGGAGAGGTGGCATCCTTCAATGGTATGGATGCGGGAAGCAAGGAACAAGTTGAAGATGGGTGATGGAGCCCCTCCTTAAACCTTAAACCATGTTGAATACACTTATAAAACAATAGAGTGTTAAGTTCATAGTTCAAAGTGGTCATGGGATATGGATTGTGGATGTTTTAGAACTTTCAGTGTGTCTTTGACATGATCTTGCCTATTCTTAGAGTCATCCCTAGGTTAGCCATTATATTTGTTTCTCTATTGGATGGCTCTTGCAGTGGAAAATGATAAATTTGATGAATCTTTAGAGGGGGTTTGTATTCTTTGTAGAGTTTGCTTGATGTGAAAGTGAGACGATTGAGACTTGTTTACCAAGAATAAGAGGATAATATAAGAATATTCATTTGTTTATGAAAACTAAGAGGATAATATAAGAATCTTCAATAATGAAGATATATTGGAATACTTATCATTCCAATCATAAATTCTAATCTCTTAAACATGAAGAGTTAAAAAATATTAGGTGCAAACCTCTAATCACTTTAAAAATGTTAAATAAATTTATACAATTTTTTTTATTAATTTTATTTTATTTTCTATCAAAATATTCTAGCTGAATTTGTTGTTCTTTTGTTAATAAAAATTAAATTTCATTATATCCTTAATAATATATAAAAATGAAAAACAATAATTTATCAATCTATGTTTTAGAAAAAACCTTAATGCAATTAACATTTAAAAATACTTAGTACATTAAAATCGTTATATCTATTTAATCCATGACAAAGATCACACTTGGAAAAATACATCATTTTTCTTGGTTGAAGAAATAAATCGCCCACTATCCTTTTAATAATATTTCCCTTTTCTTTTGTTGAAAAAAAAATTTAGGACCATCCTTTTAATTTAACAATGTTATCTATAAAAATGGGAAACAATATTTAATAAATATTTTAAAAAAAAATTATGACGAACAGGGTACATAGTAGCATGAAGTTTTACTGCGTATAAAATAAAGAAGAAAACACATTGTCAGAACTAAGTTTCTCAGTAAATGTAAGTTATTAACCAACCTTATTATTGAAGACAGAAACTAGCTACTCTACAATTATATATTTCATTGTTAAAAGATTTTATTGTTGCTTAATTTTAATAATATAAAAAGATATAAGGCTTCCCAACAAACCAATTAGAAAAAAGATATATTGAAAGAACAAAAACACATTGCTGATAAAACATTGATATATTGGAAGAAAAAAGACACATTGCTGATAAAACATTGGGCTTAATTCATCATAACATCCTTTAACAAATTTAAAAAGAGAAGTTTAGGCATAACAATTAGAAAGTGAGATGAGAAGTTTAAGCATAACCATTGGAAGGTGGGATATTAAATATTTTAAATTAGAACAAGATTTATTGAGGTTTATAAAAAGTGGATTATTGTTTTTTTATATTTCTGAAAAACTTATTACAATTAAATTGTTAATTATTAGTTGAATAACTTTTAATTAAACAAAAGTAATTCTATATTATATTTTAAAAAGAATATGATAGTATCTTGTTATATTTTTTAATTATTTATTTTATTATTATGATTATTTAATTTTTATATAATTAATATAGATTCATTTTTAATTTTTATTTAATTAAATCTTTGGAAATATAAAAAAAAAAATTTTATAAAAAAATTAGAAAAATTTTAGAAAAACACATATACAATTTTCATTTACTTAATTTTGTTTTATTATTATTTAGACACAAAATCACGCATCGCTGTAGAATGAAGCTCTAAATGTAACAATGCATTTTTACATGATTTATTGCCACCCTAATGAAACCCTAATGAAAGTAGATTGGATTTTAATCCAAATATTTTGAAAGGGTGATCTTTAATAACAAAGTGTAGATGGCAAACAATTACATTGTCTACTAATAAAGCTTGGAAGAACATTTTTGGTGAGCGTTTCACTTCATTTTTTCCATAAAATTTGAACGGTATCAGAAACAGAACAGTCGCTGAAGCTTAAAAGGACTTAGTTAGCAGCCTCATCATTGGGAGCCCCTGAACGGCCTTCATTGTGTGGAGGCGGATCGTTACTGGAATCGTCGTGCTCAGAAACGAAATGGTGGAACATCCTAACGGAAAGTCGAGCAAAATCGCATATCCTTTGCATAATTGGATTCATTGAATTAACCAGTAACACGAATGCTTGTTGATGTTTCTCGAGATCATTGATCAGTTTAGAAAAATTCTCCAAAATATGCTCCACTTCGTCTCTAGTAGGAATTTCCGGAGATCCTCCGCTCTGCACAGAAGACCCTCGAGAAATAGGAGTTTCCCGAGATCCTCCTCTCTGCACGGAAGACTCTCCAGAAATAGGAGTTTCCCGAGATCCTCTGCTCTGCACAGAAGACCCTCCAGAAATAGGAGTTTCCGGAGACCCTTCGCTTATGTCTCTAACGTTATCCATGCCGAGGGAGGGTTCTTGAAACAAGAGTGACTCTGTCCAATCGTCTCCTCCTCCGTCGATTCTCACTCTCCCTGTAATAATGTTGAAGAAGAAGACGACGACGAGGAGTGCCTCTCGACAGCAGAATTTATAAAATTTCATGGGCGCTAAACGGAGGCTGTACAAAATTCAAATCTCGTCACGATGACCGTTGGCTTTCCAATTCAATAGCGTTGAGTGACCTTCTGTTTACCATTTCTTTTTAGCAATGCAGCTCAATCGTTCGTTTTTATTTTAGCTTGTTCAAGGATTTGAATATTAAAGTTTATGGCTTATTTTGAAGGATTTGACTATTATGCAGAATACTTATTTTATATGTTCTTAACTATTAAAACCACTCAAATTAAAACTATTCAAATGATATACCATTTATATTTTTATGGAACATTTTCATTTTCCATAAATACCAAATCTCTCAACTATTTCACACAATATTTTCTAAATAATATACAAAGTCATCACTTAAATAGAATGCCAAACACTTGTATATACGGAAATGAACTCAAAAAATTAATATATCCTACAAAGACATCCTTCCTTCCATGTATTATGAAAAAAAATGTATTTTTAAAAGACCAAATAACATTTCAACTCTCCCGCCCGCAGGGGTGTAGACCGATTGGCAAGTGCCGTGTAAATGGAAGGAACTATGTAAAATAAGGTCTCAAGGTCGATTCTCACCCCGATTTACCCGGAGGGTCGGCACTAAAATACATTTATCTACCACACTACCACACTGCCAACATGTTTCATCCATGAATTCCAAATCTCCCACACAGCTTTACATTTCTAAAATACATTTATCTGCCACACTGCGAACATGTTTCATCCATAAACTCTGATTGACATTTCTAAAATATATTTATCTGCCACACTGCCAACATTTCTAAAATAGATTTATCTGCCACACTGCCAACATGTTTCATCCACGATCTTTAACTGTTATGCCAACATTTCTAAAATAGATTTATCTGCCACGCTGCCAACATGTTTCATCCATGACCTCTAACTGTTATAGGCATTCCTTAGCAAGGCCTGTAATTTGTAGGAATTGCCCAATTTTATTCCACTTCAAAGAGGTTTCACTATCTATTCTTTTTTGGTAAAAGCCATTTATCCAATTTTATTGGATTCAAATAGGTGTTACCATCTATTCAAATTTTTTTTAAAGAGAGGTGTGGTTATTAAAATATTTATAAATCATTTTATATTTATAAATTTAAGTTTATTATTCTTTCACATCCACTCTTATCAAATAAACTAGAAAATAAATATATTAATTATAATTGTATTTATTAAAAAATATTAACTTAAAAGTTTTTTTAGAAATTTTACCATGTTTTTCTAATCTAAATCTTTTATTTTAAAAATCTTTCTATTTGATTATATCAAAATATATATCTATCTAACATAGAGTACACTATTAATTCTTTCAAATCCAGGTCAATTGCTAGGCTACATCTAACCTTCTTTCAAAACAGCTCCAAATAAATCATGTCTTTCTAATCTAAATCTTTTATCCTAAAGATCTTTTTATTTGATTATGTCAAAATATATATCTATCTAACATAAAGTACACTATTAATTCTTCCAAATCCAGGTCAAATGCTAGGCTACATCTAATCTTCTTCCAAAACAGTTCCAAATAAATCATGAAGTTTTATGGATTAATAGTGACATCCCATAGCAAAAACTAACTCATTTTTTATTTTGGTGATTCACTAAGTCTCATGGATCAATAATGATATTGATATCAAAAAATAACTCGTTTTTTATTTTGGTGATTCACTATTGGAATTAGTAACTCCTACTTGTCATATTTGTGGTTGTTATAATTATTACAGGGATGGAATTTGATGGGATTTCCTGTCAAATAAGCTAAAAAATGTGATCATATTTGTGGTTGTTATAACTATTACAGGGATGGAATTTGATGGGCAAATTGTTGGTCATTGGGCAAAACGTCAACTTTTTTAGTTAAATCTGTCAAAAAGGATATATAATTTGAGGAAACCCTCAAATTTGACAGGCTATTGAAATTTGAAATTCCAACTCTGATTATTGGTTATTATTGAGTAGAGTTAATCTTTAATTAAGAAGTTTCCAAATTTTTAAGAGGTCATTAGATCTAGTTGGATTTGAAAGATTTTCTCTAACTAATTAACTTCTAATTTGGTGTGTAATTAAAATATTCTCTCAACTAATTATTAGTGTGACTCAACCGAAACAAGACTCGGCTTTGGAAGTTGCATGTTGGATCGATCTCCATAGTTTTCCTGGAGTTTGTTGACCTGGGCAGCTCTTAGATCATCTGAAATTTGACTGTCAATAGGAATCATCGCCTGATTCTAGGGATCTTGTAAGTGTGAATGAATTCTCATATTTAATCATGCCATGGGTTGCGCTAAAAAAAAAAAAGTGGAGCGATGGGTTGGTGAAAATTAAAAGCACAACCAAACATGTAGTGACGTCCTCTGCGGCTGTTCATTGGAAGATATACGGTAGACATTGCCGTGGGAAAGGAGTACAACTAACTTGGAGGATGGGGCAAAGGTCCTAGAATATGAAAAACCGTTTTTACTTGATAGAAATGGGAATTTTTCCTTGGGAAATTGAGGGGGAGCTTTCCCCTGTGTCTTTCAGTTGCCTGTGTTTTATTTGAAGTATTTGAGGGCCGATTGAGTAGCTCTTGGGAGTGGTGTGTTATTTCTATTGTTGTGAGCATGTTGATGTGGCTTGGTTTTGGCAAGAGAAAGACAAGGTTATGAATGTCTTCCCCGTGGTGAAAAAAATGTCTTCCAAGTCTTGAGAAAAAGCATGCTAAATTCTTTGGATCATTTTCTTCTACGTGTTTGGTAAAGTCACATGGAATTGTATTGCTCCTTAGTTTTTTTGTGGTGAAAGTGTCTTTTGGAGTTAAATTCAATAAACATATTAAGATTAGTTAGCTTAATATCAAGGTGAAGTTATTTGGTTAGAATTACTTACTCTAACAAATAACAAGTGAAATATGGAAATTCAAGAAAAACAAAGATGTTGGAGATCTAAGATGAAGATTGAACCAAGATGACAAAGATGAAAAGGGAGATTTTCAGTATGTGAATAATTGTATATGAATTGATGTCATGTGTGTCATTATTTATGGTTGATGATTTCATAGCCCTGTGTGGCAATACTTTGTGATGTAAAAATCATTCTTCACTGTGCTTGGTAAAGTGTGGTGTAGCTAGAAGGGAGGCTTAGCTATGTGTTTTGTCCTGTATAATTGTTCCTTATGAAATATTGTTTGAAGAATATTGTGCTATAAGTCCTCATTGGCAGGTGCAAAGAATGTAAGATTGACTTAGATACATCGTGTATCCAGACTATTTTCCTAGAGAACTGTTGAGCCCTGTGGTTGGGTACCCAGGTGTCTCAATAGATGGAAATATGTCCATAGGATGGCTAGTTGCTCAATTTTTACAGTCATGTTGATGGAGTACAATAGGTTCCCAGTGAATTTGTGTGGTACCATCAGTACGCTTGGTTCCCAACTAGTATATGTTCGAGATAATAGTTCCACAAGTAAATGGACCATGGACACTTTGGTTTTGAAATGGAAGTGAGTTGCTTCATTGAATGACCATTGGTTGGTTATCATGGCAATTGCATTATTCTCGATAGAGAAGCCAAGAGTTGATGGTATCTACTTAATTTTGAAATGGGATGATGAAATTGTAGTAGGAAGGATAGAGATGTTGTCCTGAATACAATAGAGAGTTCTTCTTGGAGCGTGGTCCAAGGGAAGTTGGTGACAATTCTTGTTGAAGTTTTGTGGCAGTGGTGGAGATTGGGCGATGGTGGGAAAATAAGGTAATATTTTGTGTGTTGAATAAAATCAGACTTGGCCATATGGTAATGTGAATCACACCATGTAGCAAGTCTTTGATGTCATGTTTTGATCCGATGTATTGGCCCTTGAAAATTTTAATCTTGTCCCCTATGTCTCCATGAGATGGAGTGTGTTAAATGTATGTATTTGTATATATGTATGTAACATGTAAAAGGCATATCATTGTAAGACCCAAATAGGCGTGCATGCCCCTTTTTTATGCGAACCCGATGATCTCAATAACTTGTTGGTATAGTGCAATACCCTTTATTATAGAGTTGGTAAACACGTGGAGGAGTGGGCCATGTGTTGGTTGGATACTCTATGAGTGGACCATGTTGGTTGTAGACTCTGGAAGGTACCTAAAAAAAAAAGGATTACATTCAGGGGAAATTCATCAAGAAGTTAAATGAACCATGTACATGAAGGACATCTTATTATACTGGCGGTTGCAGCAGTTAGGTACCCATGCAATACGGTGGATGGTTGTTCCTTTATATGGACTTTGATAGTTTGGTTATGTTTACATGATGAAGTACAAGATGTAAGTGTTAGGATGGACCAGATATAGTCTTTATTGATTAGGAAGTTTTTTTATTCAAGATGGAGAATTTGTTGTAGAGGACTAGATGATGATGATGACGAATTGACCTGAAAAAGATTAAGACAAGTAGTCACTAAGGCAGAGTGTTAGAATTATTAAATCCTATTTGTCTTATGTGTGATCATATTTGTGGTTTCTATGATTATTGGATTTTATTAGGTAGAGTTTGTCTCTACATAAGGAGTATGTTTCCAAGTCTTTAGGAGGTTGTTAGATCTAGTTGGACTTGAGATATTCTATCCAACTAGTTAGCTCCTATTTTGATGTGTGGTTGATCCGGATTATTTTCGGCATGAAATGAGATCGGAGATATAATAAAGAAATGCACAAAGATATCGCAGGTATTCAATATTATAACATAAATGCATTAGAGATGCGACCATAAACACAGATATACAGTAATACATGATTTCTATTAATGAAAGAAATGTACAGAGATTGTAAAAATATAG
>JASDQU011246592.1:0-25818 GCA_032191745.1 Picea mariana | reverse complement strand
ATGCGAAATGGGTGGAATATATGCAGAATTTCACCTTTGTCATAAAGCACATTTTAGGGACTGCAAACAAGGTAGCTGACGCCTTGAGTCGAAAATGTTTGTTGCTGCAGGAGTTCAAAGTCAAAACCTTAGGTTTTGAAAATTTAAAAGATATGTATGCAGGTGATGCTGATTTTGGCGAGGCATACGAGGCAGCCGAGAACCCAGTTCTCAGGGATAGGAGTCTGTGGATTGACTACCTGATCCAGGATGGATTGTTGTTCAAAGGCAACCAACTATGCATTCCAGATTGCTCTATGAGAGAGAATTTGGTGAAGGATAAGCATAGCGGGGGCTTAGCAGGTCACTTTGGGCATGACAAGACATTCGCCAAGCTGAGCGAATCATATTTTCGGCCATCCATACGTGCAGACGTAAAGAGGTTTGTTGACAGGTGCAGGATATGTCAACACGCAAAAGGCCGAAGACAGAACACAGGGTTCTATCAGCCATTGCCCATACCTGAGGGGCCATGGGAGGCCATTAGCATGGACTTTGTGTTGGGTTTACCGAGAACACAGCGAGGATTTGATTCCATCTTTGTTGTGGTGGATAGATTCTCGAAGATGGCACATTTTATTCTGTGTCATAAGACCAGCGATGCAACCCACATCGCGAATTTGTTTTTCAAAGAGATCGTGCGATTGCATGGATTGCCCAGGAGCATAGTCTCAGACAGAGATACGAAGTTCATAGGTCACTTTTGGAGGACACTATGGAAGAAGCTGGGGACTGACTTGGCATTCAGTTCTTCTTACCATCCGCAGACAGATGGGCAGACCGAAGTGGTCAATAGAAGCTTGGGGGATCTGTTGAGAAGCCTGGTGACGGAGCATCACAGCAGTTGGGATCAAATCCTACCACAGGAAGAATTTGCGTACAACGATTCGGTGAATCGAAGTACAGGTAAGAGTCCGTTTCAAATTTTATATGGAACACAGTCGAGAGGAGTGTCTGAGGTTAGGGAGGCAGAACAGGCTGAGACTAGCAGCACAAGAGCTGAAGAATTCGCTGAGGCGATGCAATAAATTCACGCAGAGTTGAAGCAGCGATTGTAGAAATCCAACCAGGAATATAAGCGCAGAGCCGATCAAGGGAAATGACAGCTTCAGTTTGAAGTTGGGGACATAGTTCTAGCACACCTGAGGAAAGAAAGGTTCCCAAGGGGAATGTATAACAAGATCAAGATGAAGAAGATCGGGCCATGCAAGGTCCTGAAGAAGTTCGGCGAGAACGTGTATGAGCTTGAGCTACCAGAGGGCATCGGGATATCTCTCATTTTCAACATTTCGGATTTATACCCCTACAGGGCCGAAGATGCAGGAGCTGGGAGTGTTGAGGAACCAGTGGTCAAATGGCAGAAGCAATTGCCAGTTGCACAGAAGCCACAGATGGAGTGCATACTGGACAAAATAGTAGGAAAGAAAACCAGGAGGAAGCAATATTTTGAATACCTAGTAAAATAGAAGAACCACCCAGTGGAGGATGCCAGCTGGGAGACAAAGGCAGTGATTTTGGAACATGGGCACACTGTGCAGGAACTCATGAGCAGGAGCCCATGAAATCTTTTGAGCCAAGGAGTATGATGCAGGAGCATCGCTCACCTACCAAGCGAGCCAGCAAGTGGAGAAAGAGAGACAACTGGACAAGCCAACAAACTTCAGATTTTGAATTTTACCTTGGTATTGTTGCGCCGCCGTTCAACTAAAGACATTCAAAGCTGGGCGCACTTGTATTATGTTATAGATAGGAAGGCATTTAAGACTATTAAGGCTGTTAGATAGAAATTTATTGTATATTAGACAGTCACCTTTCAAGAGGGAAAACAAAGTATAGACACCCTCCCTTGTATCATTGTAATAGAACATTCATTCATCATTAGCACTGAGAGCAAAAAGAGAGCAGAGCTGAGAGCCTGTGAAGAACCTCCATGTACAGATATTGAGTTAATAGTAAAGCTTTGATTCAATTCCATGGATGTGTTTGATCTCTGTGTTCTGTTGATATTGTGACTTTGCATGTTGGCTTCTTTCTATGCTTATCTGTTATATGCTGCATATGTGATTGCATATCAGGTTCAAAACCTGAGAGAATGAGGGAATGAGTTCCAATTGTTTCTCTGCTTGAGCCAGAAGATTCCTGCATAGAGTGCAGTCGAATTCCTCTGCATAGAGTGCATTGAGGAGGCTCACAGTTGAACTTTTGTTCTCTTGTGTCCAGAGTTGGGGTTGAATTATTCGATCTGTGCAGGTGAGTGCAGGTCGAATTCGAGTCTCAGTAGCAAGTCTGAGAAGGGGAAGGTTGAAGCTGTTGCGAGCGTGAACGCACAGAGCCCAGAAGGCTCCGTCACTTTTGGAAGTGGTTGAAGACCGAGCACAGGGAATGTGTTCGAAAAATCTCTGGAGGAGTTCGAGTTGACAAAATCTCAGGAGGGATAGTCCCTTTGTTTCATTTGCACAGGGCGAAGGTGGCGAAACAGAGGATTCTCCAGAGGAAGAGAATCGACGACTTGAATTTGTCGTGAAGACTCGTGAAGTCCCATGGATCATTGGATCTAGGAGAAGGAGCGAGGAGGTTAACCCTCAGGTGCAGGAAGCACCATTTGCCATCGCATATCGGCGAATCGGGGTTGGCGGATGCAAGAACCGCATGCACGTCGAAATCGCGAAGTGCGATCCCCCGATTTGATCAGGGCCATTGATTGTTGAAGGGACAAGTGGCATGAATCCGGAACATTGGAGTTTCGGTGTTCGGGGTTTCCAGTAGCGAAGAAACTTTGTGTCGTGGATCTGCGATCCATGAAATCCTGAGATTGACGTGGCAGCGTGGGACCCAGGAGTGAGTGGAGTACAGGTGGCGTTGTAGCGAGGGATCGACACCTCGGTACTCGAGGCTTTGAAAGCACAGAGTATTGACATTGCAGGTCATGATATCTCGACAAGGGAAAGCCCGACGCTCGAGAATTGACCGTTGACCATCAGGGATCGGAGCTCTGGAGTTGAAGGATCGACATCACCAGCGTTGAACTCGTGAACACGTGAGTGTCGATTTCCCGATTTCCGAGAGCGGGGAATCGCCGAGGAAAGTATACTGTGGGTAAAGAGCTCCCGAGGGAGTTGGAAGAGCTTGGAATATTCGGGCCTGTGTAAAGAGAAGGTCCTGGTGGTGCAACTGCTCGCTGAGGGGCAGGTTGCTGTCAGGCTTCACCTATCATCAATCCAAAACAGCAGTCCGAGATTGTATCATATATGCAGCCAACAAGTTTCACGCAACGACCCCATGTACCCGATGCAAATCAAATTTGGTCTTTGTATTTCGACGGGTCAAAATCCAAAGAAGGAGCTGGTCCAAGCTACGTTATTATCAATCTGGAAGGTAACAAAACATTGATAGCATGTAGGTTGGAATTTGAATGTACTAATAATACTGCAGAATATGAGGCTTTACTGCAAGGTCTCAAAAAAGCTTTGGATATGAACATTCAAAATTTAACCATCTTTGGCGACTCTGAAATAGTGGTTAGACAGGTAATAGAATCTATCCATTGTCTATCTCCGCATCTCAAAAGCTACCAGTCTGAGGTATCGAATTTAATGAACAAATTTTCTGCTTTCAATATAAATTCTATTCCTAGATTGAATAAATCTGAAGCAGATTTATTAGCTAATGTAGCTTCTAAACTTCTTCCTGTAGAAGGCTTGTCCCTGGACACATTCTCCATCGAGCTGCTTTTCTGTCCATCCGTTCCCGACAACATCACGAACTGGAGAGTATTTGACGACAATCAGAATATTATTAACTTTCTACACATGGAAGAAACATTTCAAGGCACAGTGATAGACGAACACATGCACGACGACAATTTGTGCGATTTCACGGTAATACCAGATCGGAGAACTCCTGAATCCTCATCGGATATGGTAAACTCAATCCCTAAATCTATAATAAGATTAGAGAAGTTTTATGATTTTCAAGATAAATTTAAAAAGAAGGTCAACTGTAAAACCAATAGTTCTTCGTTATCTTATGAAAAAGTAAACTTAGGAACTAATGAAAATCCTCAGTGCATTAATCTAGGGTTGGGATGTTCTCAACAAGAAAAAGCTGCATTCATTAAATTTTTCAAAGAATTTAAAGATGTCTTTGCATGGATGTATGATGACCTCAAAACTTTCGACCCTAATATCATACAGCATGTCATCCCTACGAAGCCCCAAACCTTACCCTTTCAACAAAAACTGAGGAAAATGCACCCCAAAATGGAATTGACCGTTCAAAAAGAATTAAATAAGCTCCTAAATGCTAAGATAATTTTTCCTATTAGGCACACTGAATGGGTTTCCAACCTTGTCCCAGTCCGGAAGAAAAGTGGGGAAATTCGACTCTGCGTCGATTTCTGAAACCTTAATAGAGCATCTGATAAAGACAACTATCCTATCCCACCCATGGAACAGATCCTTCAACAGGTATATGGTTCTGAGAGGCTATCCTTACTGGATGGTTTCTCGGGGTACTACCAAGTCCTGATGTCTCCACCAGACCAACTTAAAACTACCTTCCATACTCCGTGGGGCACTTATGCTTATCGCAAAATGCCTTTTGGATTGATTAATGCTGGTGCCACCTTTCAGAGAGAAATGGACATTGCTTTTTGAGGCTTAATCAATCAGTTCGTTGTAGTTTACTTAGATTATGTGACTATATTTTCTAAAAACAAAAACGATCATCTAGCTCACTTACGAGCCGTCCTACTGCGATGTCGTAAATACGACATCTCCTTGAATCCCAAAAAATCAATCTTTGCAGTAGAACAGGGTAAACTCTTAGGATTCATTGTGTCTAGTGAAGGGATGATTATTGACCCCGAAAGGACTCAAGTCATCATGAAACTTCCCCCTCCTACATCCAAAAAATCTATGCAGTCTTTCTTAGGCCAGATTAACTTCGTGAGAAGATTTATCCCCAGTTTCTCCGAAATGGTCAGGCCTTTATAGAATTTGATTAAGAAAGACACCCAATATCACTGGGGACCCCTAGAAAACCAAGATTTTGATTCAATAAAGAAGGCCATAATAGACGCTCCATCTCTCATGAGCCCTGATTTTTCTCAAGACTTTACACTCTACACTTTTGCTTCTGACCGTTCCTATGTTTCCATCCTAACCCAAAAGAATTCCGAGAAAAATGAAGTACCCATTGCCTTTATGAGCTCTTCTTTCAAAGGAACTGAACTTAATTACCCAGTGGTAGATCGGCAAGCCTACACTGTTTTCAAAGTATTCAAGCACTTCTGGTCCTATCTTTTGAAGTCAAGGACGAAAGTCATTGTTCCCTACCCAGCCGTGAGGAACTTGTTAGTGAGAAGAGGGCCAACTGGGTCACCTCCTTACAGGGGTATGACTTAGAAATCACCCCAACTCATATAGTGAGAGGCAAAGGGTTATGCAAGTTAGTTGTTGATTCAGCGGCAGGACAACAAGAAGAAAGTGATATGTCAAACCCAGGACAAAGCGATCAAAGTCTAATTTGTTGTGCACAAAACCCTGTTAGTCCTTGGTACGACGATATAAGATTCTGTCTTGAAAATGGATCAGCCCCCCGTCACCTTGACCCCACCAAAAGAAGGGCACTGAGACTGAAGTCTGCCTCCTTTCATCTGGTTAATGGTATCTTGTTTCGTCAGATTTTTGACGGCGTACTAATGCGTTGTCTTGAAAAAGATGAAGCACAAAGAGTCTTGCTCGAGTTGCATGCAGGAGAAGATGGTGGTCATTTTGGTGGTGACACCACTGCTCATAAGGTTCTAAGAGCCGGTTATTACTGGCCCACACTTTTTAGAGACACCCATGCCTTATGTCTTAAATGTATCATCTATCAGAAAGCATCAGGGTGGTTACAAAAACCAACCTTTCCTTTGCAGCCCGTTACAGTAGATTCTCCTTTTCACTAGTGTGGCCTTGATATCATAGGTCCAATAAACCCTCCATCCTCGCAATAGAACAAATTTATTGTGACAGCCATAGATTACTTTACTCGATGGTCTGAAGCTGCTGCGTTAAGAACTGTCAACACCAGTCAGGTAATTGCCTTTCTAAATTCGAATATTATCACTCGCTTCGGTATCCCTGACTGTTTAGTTTTTGATAATGCTTCTTACTTTTCCTCTCTTGAGATGAGCGAGTTATCTTTGGAAAAAAGAATCAAGCTGGAGTATTCTACTAGATATTACCCTTAGGGCAATGGATTGGCAGAATCGACAAACAAGAACTTGGTCAAAATAATCAAGAGAACGGTGGTTGAAAATCACAAGAATTGTAACAATCCACTGCTAAACGTGCTGTGGGATGATAGGGTAATGCCAAAAGCTGCTATAGGTAACTCCCCCTTTTTTCTCGTTTATGGCAGAGAAGCAATTCTGCCACCTCACATTCTTCTTCCTTCACTTCAGTTGTCACAGAAAGTCCAAGAAGAAGATTGTCCTCCTTTGGAAAACTGAATTAATGCTTTGATGAAGCTAGAAGAGGTAAGAGCCCAAGCTAAGCGTAAGTTAGATCAACATCAAAAATTGGTTAAAAGATGGTTTGATTCCAACTCTGCTTTTGATAGGAATTTTGAAGTAGGTGATCTCGTCTTGAAGTGGGACAAACCGCATGAGGGAATGGGAGAACACACAAAATTTCAAAACTTGTGGCTTGGACCGTTTTTAATTGCTGAAAAGTTGGGTCCCAGTTCTTTTCGATTGCAGAAGCTTGAGGGGAAGCTTGACACCTACCCGGTGAATGGCCAAGCCCTGAAGAGATACTTTGCTTGATAAATACCCTTGTATATTATGTATATATTTTGTTTTTGTGTGCTTTTTCATTTGCTTTTTGTTTTTTTATTTTTCTTTGAATTTATCAGTTTGTGTCTTTGGAAATACACATACCTATACACTGAGCTATTCAGACAAAGACAATAGAAATTTCCTTCGCTGAAATAACTGCGAAGAAAAAGGTATAAACATCAATGGTTTATTTTTGAAATTTATATCTATGTTGGAAAGTATGTTGTTTAAAAGAAGATGGCTGATTTCGATCTCTAGGTAAAGCTTGTCATGATCATCTATTATCTTTTTACGCTGTCCCTATTCCGTAAAGGAATGACTCATAGGATGTCTCCCTGCCTTAGGAAGTTGTTTCTCTAAATAAAAAATCTCTGGATCTAAATTAAGGACAGTTCCAAAAAAAAATTCTGATGAGGTCTGAAAAAATATGTTAAAATATCATGATTTTCAGCGTCACCCTACTCAACTATATATCTATGAAAAAAACAAAACAATAAATTATTAATAAGAGCTGTGGGAAGTGCTTGTAAACCCACCGGGATGCTGAACAGGTCTGCTGGCAGTGGGTAAATGCATGCATGGCGCAAAGACAACATCGCTAGGGTACTGAACAGGCCCGCTGGCAGCGAAGCAATGTCGGGTATATGAAAATTTGCAAAAAAAAAAAGAAACCTCTTTAATGTCCTTTATTCTGATCCAGAACTTCTTGGCAGGATACATATGTCAGAGTGGGTTAAATGGCAACCCTATCATGGCTATGGATGCCTGCTAGCAGCAGTGGCTATGCCAACAGTAATGGAGATTTTATCCTTAATATCATGACTTGTTGATCTTAAGATTGTTATCAGTTTTCATCTTTTGAAACGCTGCTGGAATAGTTGGCTAAAGATGATGTTTATACGATTTTCTGGTTGTTATTTTGAGTTGAAATTATCTTTTCTGTCCTAATCTGAATTTGTTCCTTTTGGCAGAGATAACTGCTTCTACCAGTGTGTCGCCATTGTTGGCAGCCAATCCGCATTTTTCTATTATCTTATAAGCTACCTACACCAATGTTTTGCAAACATCATTTTTTCGTCGCAATTATTCAAATAAACAACACTTTTATTTTTGCGACATTTATCTTCGTTTTGTTTTCACGACTGTAAGCGTGAAAGCTTGGTCTTTCATAGTTGCATTGAAATCATTATTTGATCTGTCATGATCCTTCTTGTCAATATGTCTATTGCGCTTATATTTCACTTATCGTTATGCAACTAGCAAAAATTTTGATCTGTACTCTTTGGACATTCTTATATTGATTGTGTGACTTGGTTTCATCGAGTTTGTAATGCATTGGCATCTGGATTTGCATTTCATTTGACCTACTTGACCATTGGCTTCACGAAAATACATAGGTGTTATGCTTAAACCCTTTATATTTATCTCTTAATATAATGCCTATGTTCGTGTTTTCAAAACTATTGGTATTTTGATTATATGAAAACCCATTGGCACATTGGTTACACTATTGATATGAGCTGATACATTGGCGCATGGTTAAACATTTGATATTGGTTTCAAATTGTATGATTGATGGTTTAAAACTATGGCACAACGTTGATTGCGCGCGTTGGTTTATACATTTACTATTGGTTTCATTGGTCAGCCAAGTGACATGATTGTTGAACTATAGAATAATGGGTATAATAGCTATGAAATTCGGTGGTTGTACCTTAGTAATAACTATTATGCATGGCAGAGATAAGCTCCACCACCTTCGCATGATGGCATTAATTCCTATCCCTTATCCCTGTTTTTTTTCTGTTAGCTCGGGTAACCCTTCGTGCACTCTGCTCTTGTGTGTGCTATGACCCAAACCCTGGCTCGTTCACCATGTGCTCGGCTCCATGGCACCGTTGGTGTGAATCGAACCTAACGGCAGCCAAGCCTTACTGTTATTTGACAATTCCCGAAAATATTTGGAGGACAACTGTTGGCTCACCTTTATACAATGATTCGAAGGTTTTAATCTCTGTGTTGCACAACAATTCGCCTTGACTTTTGATGGCTGTAGAGCCAAGGTGGGTGACATACATTTGGAAATCAATGAGAAGTTTATTAGTTCTGCTACAGGTTTACCCTCCTCGGGACAACGTTGGTTCAAGAATTCTAAGGTCGAGGAGGTGCCATGGACGCTACTGTTCGCCTCGCGAAAGGTCACTTCTTGTGACAGAGGTATGCCCATATCTACACTTAAACCACGATTGCATGATACTTTGATGGTAGTCAAATAGTTCGTGACCTGTGAAGTTCAATATGGACTCTTGTTTCTCTACCACCTGCGTTTGTTAATGATTTTTATGGGATACTTGTTGAATATGCCCTTTTACTTTCAGCATAGCCTATATAAAATGTCGAAAAGGTTTAAAAGGGAGAAGGATGACAGTAGCCTGTTCCACCATGCACTTATCAAACTTATCATTGTTTATCACTTGAGTTTACACGATGATAGTTGGAGAGATTTCATTGTTTGAAATGGTTTCGATGACACAGACCCTGTCCAGGTTGACAAGCCTGTGGTAAATGAAACCAAGGTCCAACC
Source organism: Picea mariana (assembly GCA_032191745.1). Lineage (NCBI taxonomy): Eukaryota > Viridiplantae > Streptophyta > Pinopsida > Pinales > Pinaceae > Picea > Picea mariana. The sequence goes on along the minus strand of JASDQU011246592.1, from coordinate 16,372 downwards.
ACCCGTGCCCTTACATGTCCTACTGCCATCTCCTAAGCCCTCAGTCGACCGTGACATTGATTTACCAGACGTTGTAATAGAGAAGGTTGAGGTTATTAAAAAGCCGGTAGGAAAAAGGGGTAAGGAAAACTCTACTGCTATTGCTAAGGGTAAAAAGAACGCTCGGCTTATTTCGAGGATGGATAGAAATAAATCTAAACCCTCTGTTGTGCAGAAGCCCATCATCTTTAGTGAGGATTCAGACTCTGACGTAGAATGTTTTTTAGCTAGTGAGTACCCTTACTCACGAGGTTTATGCCCTGAACCACCTTATGATTTCATGAGGAATCTTCCCCCTTGCCTAAGGAATAATCCTAGCTACCCTGGTATCAAAATGCCTAACGAAACCCTTGGCAGTGTAATCAAACCCTCACCTGTGCTTTCGAAACCCACACAGTCACCCTGTGACCAATGTGATTTTTGGTTGGAACGATACTACATCGACGTTCCCATACTCCAATCGAAAATCCAATCACTGGAAGATCAAATTGCAGTATTGACCAGTCAAAGAAACCAGCTCCAAGCAACCGATCAGAAGCAGAAGACAGCCAGCTCCATCGTTTTCAAGAATGTTGAATCAGCCACAGTCATTGTCAACTCCAAATTGTCATGATTAAGTTGTTTGCTCGCCATACAGGTATGGATGTTGATATCGTTTTAGTTTTGTGGATGATCATGACTAACATAGTGATTTGAATTTGGTCTTCGAAAAGATCTGTTTATATTTCGAAATGATTCTGCCTGTATATATTTTTCGCTTTGCTAAAAATAAATGGAATTTCATTTTGGATACATGATTTGATCATTCACAGTTTAGCCATTGATAATTTTTTATTGGATTTGAATGGTCCTCATTTGGATTTGATTTGTTCGTTTGTCTGATTGAGTTAACGAAATCACTGGTTTGTTTTCGATTGGATTCATTTTCTATCTACTCTGAAAAGGAAGTTTTTCATGCTCAATTTAGAATACGATCATGTTTGGATTTGAGTTCGTTATGGTTCATATGCTGTGATTGGCAAACGATTTCAATGAATTTGGTTGTTATGATCTTGTAATATGTTGTGTCATGTAATCTTCTAAGAACAGGAATACAACTCTGTTCGATCTTAATTCAGAAAGACATACTCTGTTTCGTATAAAAATAATGCTCTCATTTAAGCCTGTGCAAATGCGCCCGAATTGTGGAATGGATTTGATTCATAATAACTATGTTAAAACCTTAATTGTTCAATTCGCTCGTATTATGATTGGATTATCCCATATCACGAGTTGGCAATATTGTTTTATGAGTTGAATTCATATTATAATTACTGCTCGGTTTGATTTGTAAAACGAAATGGTCAACCCAGGTTATGTCTATCAAATCCGGTTATAATTCGTTTGAGTGGAATGATTTTGATCAAAGTCAATCGATCTTGTTTGCCCAATTTGCAATAACAAACGATCAGATAATTCTTACAAATTTCGTTACCGATTAATTGATCCTATTATGATTTCATTTGAATTGATTTGCTCACCAGTTTGAGTCGATCCACTTGTGGCATGAATCGTCTGCTATGACAATACAGTTATAACGATTTCAAAATGATCTTGTTGGATTCGATTGTATCCCCTGTTGATAAGGCAGTGTAACAATTTGCCTACGATTTGTTTGATTATATCAGTTTCAATTGGATATGAAACAATTTCACAAATGTTTGGTTATGATTCTGTTCACCCGACTTCATGGTAACAAACGAAACAGAGTATGCATATTTCTATGATCATTTGATTGATATTGATCCTGTTGGATTTCGAATGGTATAAAAATTTCAATTTCAAATTGATTGATTCGTTTTCAAATAGCTATTGGATGTTAATTGAATTCTTTAAAAGATTTACAATCGATTTTAATGTTGATTATGTGTCTTATTTAGACTAGCTACAGAATCACAAGATTTTGTAGCTAGTCTATAGAATTAGATTTTTGTTATTTTATTAATAAAGGATCCTTCTAATTTTTCTGTTTTTGGCCCTTTTCAGGTAAATTCGAATTGCATGGGACATGCTGGGCAGTCTAGGGGATATTTGTGTGTTTTAGTTTTATTGTAGGTTCCTAGTTTAGTTAAACTTGGGATATCTTCCCAGATTTTATGTAAACAGTTTTTGATAACTTCCACAGGGAGGTTTTACCCTATGGAAAACATTTAAATACTTATTATTTTTGTAATAAGGATCATCCTCACTTGTGGGAGAACCAGGCTATGGAATTATAATACAAACTGAGACAGAAGTTGATGTTCTGCTACAGCTTTCACTTTTCATAATATCAATCTTTTGTTTCAAGTTTATGCATGTCATTAGCAATTGATTATAGACTACTTTAGCTATCATAGTCTCTTGCAAAATTATGTGATTTAATTAATATAATCCATGTCTGATTTCTTTCAACATTTAAAAACACAACAATTACTTTATTCAGTTAATGAATGACAGATTTCTCTTCTTCATCAATTAAATTATTTTGTATAAGTCTTTACATACGGGTTTATCTAACTGTGGAGATTTATAAATCATATGATTGTTGTGATTTTTATGTCTTGTTTGTCCTGTAATCATACTTGAAGAGCACTGCAACGATCGTTTACGAACAACTCCTTGATAATTCGGTGCGGGTTTCCTCCCTCCGATCAGCTAGCACAATCATCATACACAGGGCAAATCTGGAGCATTTCTCCAGGTCAGTTTGTAATTTATTTTCATGAATTTGTTAGTATACTATTAGTATCTTAGTTAGATATATTTGTAGTTTAGATTAGTGATTTAGTTTAGTCAGTTTTCTGTTTTATTTATGTTCATAAAATTATAAAATCAATAAAAAATATCTTTCGTTGTCTTAGGGAAGAATATAAATGAATTTTTCAGGTTTTATTTAAATCTGTAAATTGTAGATATTGTACATTTTGTGAATAAGTTATACTTCAGTTAATAGTTAGATAGTTAATTAGTTAGAGTTAGTATAGCAGTAGTTAGTAGATTGTATATATAGAATAGTTAGGTTAGTTTAATTTGTTTTAATAATTAGTTTTAGTTAGATTAGTTTATTAGTTTGTTTTATTTATTTTTAGTTAGCTTAGTTATTGTAGATTAGTTTTCTTTTTGTTTTCTTAGGACCTTAGATCGGCTAATGGAACTGCTAAACCCGTCAGGGTGGTTCATCCCAAATGGATTGGGTTATTAGACAACCCCGGACCAGTTCCACTCTCTCAGTTGACGGACGGTCGATTTCGCTCGCCAACAGAAGGCCAACATGGTAGGAATTGATAACTGCATATGGACGACTCGATAGAAGGCTTGTGCAAGTTTGGACTTCTCTTGAACATATGAACGACAAGACAATGGTCTTGGAAGCATACACTCAAAGACCACCCAAGATATCAACTTGTGGAAGGTCAAACAAGAGACAAATGGATTTCCCAACTCAGATTGAATGATGAAGGGGATGTCATGTTCAAGAGAGACTATTACTACCACTAACACAAATATAGAGACACATTTCTTTCCCAAATTCCCCCCCACCATTTCTGGCGAGTACCTCTTTATTTTTATGCAAGCTTAAGGAGGATAACATATGCTTGTTGATGTAATCTCATCCTTTAGATGAGTCTCTCGAAGTATGTTTAACGAACCATAAGAAGGAGTGGTTTGGTTCCATATAGGTCTTTCGATGTTTGTTTAACAAGTCCAAAGAGAGAAAACTCATGGGTTTTTCATATTTAGAGAGTCTGAAAAACACTTAAAGAGAAATCTCTCAGTTCCTTTTTCGTAAATTAGTTTGACGAGACCAAAAAAGTGATAACCTATCACCCATCAAACGTTTTCTTCAAACACTTTTACAAGCATGAAAAGAACAAGTTCGCTCGACAATTTTTTCTTTTTTACGGAGTGTGAAAAGAGATTAAAGGATACTCCATAAGTTTTGTTTTTCGTGTTACCATGACGAGTATGAAAAAACGACAAAAGTATACTCAGTTGTGTTCTCATTGATTTGCGATCACGAGAACGAACAAAGACCGAGCTCGAGGTTTTTGCTGAAAGACCTAAAAATTATTTGCACAAGCGAAAAATGTAAAAACAAACCAAGAAATGTATCCATGTTCCATCGTTTAGGCTCTTATATTCTTCACCTGTGAAAAATCAAAACACTTATAATGTCATTAGAAATTTAGGTTTTAGGTAAAATGAATAAAATAATATAAATATCAATGAAAAAAGTAAAAAGTGAATAAATATAGGTGAAAACTCTTTTTTACCATTCCATTGTAATTTAACCCAAAACTTGTCCAAAAAACCCCATTTCACTTCAAACTTCCACTGTGGATTGCGGGAGGCACAAACAACCATTCGACAAACGAAATCTGCTAAAACGGTAATCTTCTTGTCCTCTTCATTTTCCATGGATTAATTTCTATTTTTATTGGTTAAAAATGGTTTTTGAGTTAGATGTTATGAGGGTAGGTGCGCGTAGGGATCATCGCAGGTGGCTTATATTGTGCCCTGCGGAAACCACAGATTTCTGTAGGCCGTCTTATGGATTACTTGCGGCGATTCCGCACTGTGTAAAAATATCACCTGCGTTGTGCACAACAGTTGGGCCCGAGATATGATAAGTTTTATGAAGTTTATTAGATACTTTTTCCGAATGTATATATGCATTTTCATGTTTTGGAGAAGTTTTTGAAGGGATTTTGTGCCAAAATGCTATGATCCACACCAGGTATGCATAATTCATGTTTTATGATGATCTTGAGTATGATTGAGTATGATTTTATGTTTCTAGAGATCTAATTCACATTTTTTTGTCATAGGGAAAAATCGCATCATGTTTTTGCTTTCGAAACTCAGCCTGGCACTCCATCTAGTACTCAATCTGGTACTCGGTCTGACACTCCGTCTGACACCCCGTCTTGCACAAAAAAATGGGAAATTTGGCGGTTATGGTCTTGGTGGCCAGTGATGGGAGAATCAGGAATATGGGTTTTTCTCGTGCTTTCCCCCTCCAACTACTGAACTCTTGACAACTCGGTTTGGGTTGATAAGCAGGGCGATTATTGGCTCACTCTGTTTCGGCAGTTAGGGCACCATTAATGTAATTTACTATTTTTAGAAGAGGTTCAACCCTCCAATGGTCGACCTCTTGGTCTGTAAAGCTTATAAATGCCACTGTGGTGGTCGTACAATAGTTAAGCAGTAGAATAAGTAGTGTTTTAGAGACAAATACAATTTTCCTCTATTTTTCCATTTTCATTTACCAGAATTATATAAGACTGCATTTTTGAGTTTTAATGGTGAAATCGCTTTGCTGAGTTCGTGGTGTGCATTTGAGAAGTGACCATGACTTATTGGGGGTCCCACCAGAAGTCTAGTAACTATTCTATGAGTTTATTTATGAATTCCATAGCTTAGATGTCTTTTATCTCATTTCTTGTACATGAATTTTTATTTTTCCTTTGTTAGATAATTTTTTGTTATAGTTTAACTATTTATCTCTTTTGCAGGTTAGTAAGAAGGCTTTTGTTAATATGCACTAGCTTGTAGTTAGTAGGAAAAAGTTTGCAAACTTATACACTAACCCTGTGTGCAGTTAAATATTAGATTGTATTTTATTTATTCTTTTAAAATCAAGTTTAAAACAAAGTTTGAAACATAGTAAAAAAAAAAATAAGTTTATGTTTTCTTTAATGAGCCTTCGGTGGATGGATAGGGTTAGCTTTAGTTTTTATTTGTAGATTGCCTATTCAATTATCATTTAGATTTTTCTTAACTAGTCGTTGATTAATTTATTCATTAGTTTACTTGATATATGCCAGAATCATGTTCAATTTCTGTTTATAAGCATTTTCCTTTTTGCAATTTGAATTGTTGAAATAGGTCTAGCTTAGTTTTACTTTATGCAATTTCTTTCCTAGATTTAGGTTGCAATTCCAATTTTTAGTTAATGATTGAATGTAGTTATGAGTTTTTCTTACATAGCATAGAGTACAATTATAATGTCGTTATATTGTTGATGGTTAATGCATGAGTAATAATCACATGAATATGCAGGGTAATTAACGTTGTTTCTGTAATGGCTAAGTTCTCACGGGACTGCTTGATCCACACCTTTCACTTTTCTATTGAAATCAATATCGATTTTATACCTCTTGAATTATATTTCATTGTCAAGTTCCATCATGATATTATAAGACACTAGAGACATTCACACAATCATCAACACTATATTTGAGTTTTCATCGATTAAAAGATAGTTTCTTGCTTTCATAGATCAGAAGATAGTTTTATTGTTGTTGTAGGATAGATAGTCTTTTTCTTTGGTAGATTAAAGAATAGTTTTCTTATCATAGATTAAAGGCTAGTTGTTAGTTCTTCTTCCTTTCAATTAAGTATATTCCCTTTTGTAAATTAGAAATAATTGTATTAAGAATAGAGTTTACTTGTCTCTTAGTTAGTTGCTTATTGAGTAGTCTTAATTAGTTTACTTGCTGTAGAAGTTATCCTAGGTTAGTTAGTTTTTCACTTGATTTAATAGGTTAATTACTTACTTGTCTATTCTTGCTTTGATAGTATAGTTGCTTGTTCATTTACTTGCTTTCATAGGATAGTTGTTTATTGAATTTAGGTAGGCTAGTTAAAGTAGTATGTTTTTGCTATTTGTTTATTGTTATTCTTAAATAGTTGTCATTTCTTACTGTTATGATTGAACTAGTTTTCTTCAAGTAGGGTTTTCACTTGTTTTCATAGAACTATCCATCAATCGTTGGTCCAAAAGTACTTAGGTTACATAGTTTAAAGTTGCTTAGTAGGGTTTTTTTATTAGATAACTTTGCTTGAATAGATTATCGTTTAGATAGCCACTTCCTTAAGTTAGACTATACTACTACCAACCCTTCTACCTTGGCATATATTTTGCTACAACTCTAAGTTTACTTACCCCGGGTTGAAAATTTAATTGAGGGTTTTTAGTGTGTTTTAGTGCATATAGAACACCCATGATTTTTGGCGTCGTTGTCAGGGAGTTGTCTCAAGGTAGGAAGTAGTTAGGAAATAGATCATTCCCATACCTTGACATTAGATTGGTGGTGGGGGAACTTTAAGACGAGAGGTAAGAACCTACACATCCACTATTGCAGGCTCCCCCAAACCCAATGGTAGTTTTTGTTTTTGTTTTGTTTTATTTCATGAATAGACCTAGAGATCCAAAAGGTAGATACATTAAATCTAAATCAAACCTTTCAATGAAGGTTCCTTCCAATATTTTTGGGGGAAGGGACATTCCACTTATAAAATCTGTAGACAGATACCGAAAAGCATGAGCTAGATCAACTCAAAGAGATAAAGCAGTCTCTGAAGAGACTAACACAGGGAGAACTATAGAACAAGAAATTGAAGCATCAATCATATTGGGACAGGAGGCAAGAGCACTTGAGCCTTTTGCAGAACCAAACATTACAATCTTTTCTTTTACACCACCACTAAGAGATCCTAAATTTGAGGACATCATAGACCCTAGACATGTGAATATTTTGTTTGGTAGTTCAGCCAATGTAATTATCTCTCAAATTGACACAAAAAATTTGGCACCAATAATCTCAATCGGCTCGAGTAGAGTCCCAGATATCCAATCAATAGGAATACCTTTCCATCAAAGAGAAACCTTGTTCTCTTCAAATATAAAACCACCTGGGTACTTTCTTTTTGGAAATAAAACCAACATGGATGATTAGGAGGATCATAACAATGTAAGACACATGGAGGAAGAAGAAACTAGAAACCAAACCGAAACTACCTTCGGGTTTCCAATTTTGGGCACCACTACAAATGTCAACATGAAGAATATTCCTCTCTCAACATTGCCTACCTTTTATTGTAAAAACAATGAAGATCCAAAAACCTTTCTATTTGAATTTGACATCTTGTGTAGGAGCTACAACTACGTGCAAGATGCGCAGAAGCTAAAACTCTTTTCTGCCACCCTCAAAGACTTTACACTAAGATGGTTCATGGGGTTGGGAGAATCCAATATTAGGTCTTGGGAAGCCATGAAAGACATGTTCCTTAAGAAGTACCAATATTATTGAAAGACCAAAGAGTCTCATAATAACATCTTTAAAATCCAATAGTTAGAAGATGAGACCCTTGAAGATTATATGGAAATGTTTGGTTATATCTCCAAGAAGTCAAAATACCATGACCTCCCAGAGGATGCAATTAGAGCTCTTTTACTTAAGGTAATTTCAAAATAATATCTAGATATTCTTAACCTAATGGAATCAAGTGACATATCCCATAAAATATTTTCCGAAATATGTGAAATGTGTAAAAATTACTCGAGTAGAGCCAAAACAGGGAAGAATGTTCGAGACCCTTATAATAGAAACTTAAAAATAGTTAGTTCAGGTGGTATCACAAGAGAAGAGATAGGGAAACTTTTAGAAAAATTTAAGATAGATATCTTAAGCACAATAGGTTCCCAGTTGGACACCCTAAAAACAAAAAAGAAACAGGAGGAGGAAAATGCAGCAATGAGCATATATTGCCCAAGATGCAGGAGGAAGCATTCCTCAAGGGAATGCCCATTAGATAACATTTCATCTTGTGGCTTCTGTACATAAGACCATTTAACTAATAATTTTCCATCATTTCCCGGCTTATTAGCCATATATAGGAGTGGAGATACTGGGGAGTCTTCTTATGCACCTAGGAGGCCATGGCAGCCTAGGAACCAACTCACATACCCAGATCTACAATCTCAAGTTCTACCCTATTAGCAACAACAACAACAATGTAATTCACTAGGTTGGAAAAACTGGTCTACTCAATACCAACATCCTTCACTCCGAGGATGGAGAGGGGGACATAACCAAGGAAACCCTCAAGCTCCACATATCCCTATGTCCAACCATCCTTATCCTCAGTTTCCACCAAACACTCTGCAACTTCTGCCAAGTTTTGTTACACCACCTTTACCTCTTATTACACAACAAAAAATGCTAAAATATCATAAGACAAGCTCCCCAAGACCGACATTATTACTGAAACAACTAGTTCCCAATCCTAATAAAAATCACCCTCAACCTCTTCATAATGTTGAGATGCAGGCCTTACCGACATATGTTATTACTCCTGTTCCAATACAGGAAATCCAACTAAGATCGAGAAAAGTTCTAGATAAGGAGACACCTTCAGTAGTCATCTAGGAAGAAGAAGAAGAAGAAACCACCAAACAACCCACATATGACACTAGGTGGGAAGATGTTATTATCCCAAAGAACCAAGAACCTAAGCTTCCCCAAAATGAGCCTTCACAAAGCATGAAGGCCCCTCCTTATCTAGACAGATTGGTAATAGAGAAACCTACGACCTGGCCGGAATTTGACATCTTGAATGTATTGAAGAATATTTGTGTCAAGATTCCCCTGCTTCAATCCATTAAAGACATTCCAATCTATAGTAAGGTAGTCAAATCATTGTGTATTAAGAAGCCAGGTAGGAAGTAGAAGGACCCTCCTACAATACACTTTACAGGAGATCTTTCTGAATACATATCAGAGGAGCCAAAGCTAGCAAAATATGGGAACCCTAGAAACCCCATAGTGACCATAAACATTAATGATGTCTCCATTGGGAATAATCTCATATATTTAGGAGCAGCCATCAATGTTATGACCTCTACTACCTTGGAGAAATTACAGTTACAACCTCTTCTTAGGCCTACCCCAACTATTTTGGAATTAGCAGATAAGACTAGGGTTATACCTGAAGGAATTTTAGATGATATCATGGTTACTTTAGCCTCATGGGAATACCCAGTAGATTTTCTTGTCATTCACTCGAAGGACCTACCAAAGGCCATCCCATCATTTTGGGAAGACCTTGGTTAGCCACAACCAATGCATTTATTGGTTGTAGAGAGGGAGAAATGACCATATCAAATGGGCTTTCTATCCAGAAGCTCACCATCTACCCTCCAACTCAACCTATCATGGAAAATATATGGTGGCTTGAGTGCTCATACGAGAATGAGGACTGGGAAGAACTTGTATTTCCAAGTGACCATGCATGGGCACTTCAAGAGCACACAACAAAAAATGTGCTAAACTAGTTTATTTTTGCTATCACATGTGTGGATTTTCCACAGTCTTTTCCCCAATTTGAGTACATGTTTTGGGAAGAATTTCAGGAACAATTTGACCCATCCATTTTTTCTTCAACATATTTTATCTTTGATATAGATGAGTCTTCCATGTCTTCTACTATGCCCTACGAGATTAGTCCAGGGAATTTTTTACATATAAACTATGGCCTAGATGCAAACCAACATAAACAGTTAGTAAGTATCCTTAAAGAACAATCATGAGCATTTTCCTGGGAATACATTGACATCAAGGGTATACACCCTGACACATGCATCCATTACATATATACCCAAGGGGAAGTAACACCTATTAGGCAACCCCAGAGAAGGATTAACCCAACACTCAAAGATATAGTCAAGGAGGAGATCCAAAAGTTGTTAAATGTCAGATTTATTTATCCCATCTCCAATAGTAAGTGGGTAATTCATGGAGAATTTGTGTTGATTTTTGGGAACTCAACAAAGCCACTCTAAAATATTACTTTCCTCTCCTTTTCATTGACCAAGTTCTAGATACCTTGTCTGGAAAGAAGTATTTTTCCTTTTTAGATGGGTACAATGGGTACAATTAGATTCTTATAGCACCTGAGGACCAAGACAAGACTACCTTTACTTGTCCTTGGGGAACCTATACCTATAGGGTCTTACCATTTGGATTGTGTAATGATCCTTCCACATTTCAATGAGTAGCACTAGGGATATTTACTGATCTTATTCATGATTGTGTGGAGTTCTACATGGATGACTTCACAGTTTATTGTAATACTTACCAGGAAGCCTTAGACAACATAGAAAAAATCCTCATCAGATGCCAATAAATGAACCTATCTCTTAGTCATGAAAAATGTCAAATGTTGTTAACTAAAGGAGTGGTTCTAGGACACCATGTTTCATCTAAACAGATAAAAGTCAATCCTACAAAGATTGAGGTCATCCTCAGACTTCTGCCCCCCAAGACTCAGAAAGAGCTGAGAATATTTCTTGGACATGCCGAATATTACCGATGGTTTATTGAAAATTTTACAAATATTGTTGCACCTATGTTTGGATTGTTAATAAAATATGTTGATTTTGTTTGGATTGAGCAGTGTCAAACTGCCTTTGAAACCCTGAAAGATAAGCTGTCTGTGGCACCAGTTATTAGAGGGCCCAATTGGACTCTCCCATTTCATATATCCATTGATTCCTCCGACACCGCAATAGGAGGGGTATTAGGGAATAAAGAGGACCAACAGTCCTATGCCATTTATTTTGTGAGCAAGAACTTGTCCCCTACCGAGATAAACTACATAGTTACTAAGAAGGAATTCTTGGCAGTTGTTCATGCTATCAACAAGTTTCGTCATTACATTACAGGTTACAAAGTATTCATACATACAGATCATTCTGCCAATATATTTCTCATGAACAAACCCATAACTAATGGCCGAGTGACTAGGTGGCTCTTGTTATTGCAAGAAATTAATATTAATGTGCTTGACCGACCTAGAAAGGATAATATGGTAGCTGATTTTATTTCCCAAATAAAAAACGAGGATGATGATATCCCTGTAGATGATAGTTTCCCAGACAGGTATCTCTTTTCCCTCTCTGTCAATACCCCATGGTTTGTGGATATGGAAAACTATCTGGCTACTAGGAAGTTACTGTCTCATTTGTCAACTCACGAAAAGTAAAAAATTATTACACAGAGTGATAATTACTCTTGGGTTGGTCATGACCTTTTTCGCACAGGTCTTGATTTGATTATTTGTAGATGTGTTTGAGAAGACGAGGTGCCTGAAATACTACGAAGTTGTCATGATGGACCATGTGGTGGTCATTTTTCTGACAAACGCACAACATATAAGGTGTTACATTTGGGTTGTTATTGGCCTAGCATTTTCAAAGATGCTTCCAAGTATGTGAGAAGTTGTGATAGTTTCCAAAGGATAGGAATACCTACGTCAGCTGACGAAATGCCCTTGCATGGCCAAGTTATGATAGAACCCTTTGAAAAATGGGCCCTTGACTTTGTAGGACTAATTTCACCCATATCCTGTAAAAAGAACTATATTTTGGTTTGTACGGACTATGTCACCAAGTGGGTAGAGTCAAAATCCCTATCCAGGGCTATAGAGAAGTTTTTTGTCGAATTCATATATGAAGACATCTTTACCCGCTTCGGTGTCACTCGTGAAATTGTTATAGACAAGGGCACTCAATTCACTTCCAAGATGATGAGATAGCTAACAGAGAAATATGGGATTAAACACCATAAATCTTATCCATACCATCCGCAAGCCAATGGTTAGGTAGAATCTACAAACAAAGTTCTGGAAGCCATCTTGACCAATATTGTTCAATTACATCACCGATATTGGGCTAGTAGGCTCCTAGAGGCTTTGTTGGCACACTGGACCACCTGGAGAAATACCATTGGGCATACCCCTTATGAGCTAGTGTACAGGAAACAAGTACTTATACCAATATAATTCCAAGTAAGGACCTTTCGTATTGCCACATAATTGGGATTAAACTTAGATGAGGCTCAGAAGCAGTGATCCCTACAATTGAATGAGTTGGATGAAATCAGGAAAGATGCCATCCAATGGAAAATATTAGTCCAAAACCATAGGAGCAAGTGGCATGATCAGTTTATTAAGAAGAAACACTTCCAACCTGGTGATTGGGCTCTATTGTTTGATTCCCGATTCAAAACCTTCAAAGGTAAACTCACCACCCGGTGGTTGGGCCCTTACGAGGTAGACATTGTATATGACAATGGAGCTCTAAAAATTAAAACAATTGACGATGGACAAGTCTCCTTTGTAGTAAATGGACGCCGACTCAAATTTTATCATAAGCCAATTTCCAAAGAGGATTTTCTACAGGTCATATCAACAGACAAGGCATTGGCCTTATTATATGGGGAAGCCCCTCCTTGTTCTTGAACAGTTTTCTAAATTTGTTACCGTACATATGTAAATAGTTTTTTGAATTTTGTTAATAAGGCAATTCTAGAGATTTACGTAAGTATTTATTTCACCAGGAGTAGACAGTTTCAAGAAAATATAAAAGAAGGATTTTTTCTTCAAAACATTGTTACACTTGAATTTTGTTGTCTGCTAAGCATCAAATGAATATTGACTTACTGTAATTAACCATATTTTTAAAAAAACTTTTATTTTCTTAAGGCATTCCAAAGAAGTTGCTCTTGAAACTCTTCACCACTGTATAAGGAAGTGATACCATAACTATCAAGCCTAGAGGTCTCTCATACATATTTTCCAAGAAACTTGATTAAGTGAGTAAAGTGTCTTTAGCAAAGAGTAACAAGGAGGTCTAATTAGCGGTTAGTCATGGAAATATTACAATAACTACAAAAGAAGAAAGTGAGTTGAGCATAGAGATAACTTTTTGTTCTTTCTCAATGATATTATCCACTACACATGAAATAGCTTGATTTTATCATATCTTTAGATAGTCCACATCTGCTTAAGTACCCCTTACATTGGGACAATCACTAAGTAATATAATGGAAAGTCATCCTCTAACATAAATACCATCCCAATTAAAAAAAAAAAAAAAAAAATTGTATTCAGAGATGTCCGCCCATCTTCTTGCATAAAGAAGTCTTATACTAAAATCTTAAAAGATGGAGGACCAGTCTATGAGGGTGTAAGAGGCTAACCCACCAGGATAGTAAACAGGTTTGCTGGCAGCGGGTTTTGTCCTGTGGTATGACTAGGTAAACCTGTCGGAGTATTGAACAAGCTTGCTGACAGCAGGGCATTCTACCTAGCGAGGATGGTAATCTGACAAAAAATAAATAATAAATTTAAACTTGTCCTCATGTATGACATTACTTGCAGACAAAGATGACATGAAGTATGTATGGTTAAGCTAAGGTTAATTAAATCCATAAACTTTCCATTGGGAACTAACTCTAAGACTATCTTGAAACCCTCTTGTCTTCCTCTTCTTATCTATATATAGGATCTCTTATCCTATAGGTGGGGCCATATTCTAACCGTCTCGTTAGACCTTTCTGTGAAATTTATCTTTACACTTGACATGCTATAAATCTTCGGCTATTGGGGGAATTGACTAGTTGCCTATACTTTTGATTGTGAGGTGTCACAATACTTAGGTGTGGGGGAGGGGTTGATGAGATGACAAATGATCATTGCCTGGAGAAATAAATATTTGTAATAATTTTTGTATTATTTCCATGATATAGGTTATTACATTAATAGTCATTTTATTTTTGAAGTGATAAACTCCTGTGTGCTGTAAATTTCTAAACTTATACTTAACAGACCACTTTTATCGGTTTATTTCTCATTACAAGCTATAGATTGTAGGATTGACATTACATGTATTATGCTTGCTATAACCCGTTCATTGTAGGTTTGACATTACATGTCCTATGCAAGAGGATTGAGTGAGCATGATAGCAAAATCAACAACAAGGGAGCATTTTTTCTCTGCTCATTAGCCACTGTGTTTGTCAAAATCATTTCAATATTGCAGGTTATCCGTTATAGGAGGTAAAAATGTATTTAGCACAGAGGTTTCATATGAATTACTGTATGAGGTGCCGTATGAAATGTTGTATGAGGTGCCGAATGAAGTTCCATATGAATTACACACCAGTAACTGTCCATAATTCCAGGTAACTAGGAATCAATGACATTCAATTAAATTGGCTGCAGACAATTAAGAGTGAGGATGCAAACTTTAGAAATGTTCATGATCAAATGTCCAAGTCAAAAGACTTGGACATTGATCTAACTTCACATCATTAAACTTTCCCCCAAAAAGGTTCCTTTGAATTTGAAATCTCCCACACATGGCAGCTCGTGCGCACATGTGTGCAACCAAATCCACCATAGATGCATTCAAATATGGGTTGGATAACCTATTATCCCAATTCACCTTGCCATTTTCCTTTCCCTATGTTAAGAAATCATGCTTAGCCTCTTCCATTTCTTCCCCTGTTCAAATCACGTTTGGCTCATGTCAATTCATGCCATCCCTTGGCCCGATCACACCCTTTCTTGGTGAATTTAGCCTCTATCTATTTCTTCACATCATCACATTGCCTAAGAGGCATGAAACCTCTTCCTATGTAGATCTTTTTGCAATTCCTGAATTTGCACAATGTACATAGGTGTTTTTGCACGCAGGTTGGGGGTCATTTTTGTCTAACTTGTAGGGTCACGATGATGGCATCTCCATGCAATTTTCCCTTAGTTTCTATGGGAAGAAAATGATCGTGGGATATCTATACTTTGGGGTCTCAAAAGATTCCATTGTTGCATCCACGAAGCTTCCAAGAATGGGAGATAGATGATTCAAAAACCACCAGCTATTGTGCTCAAGTTATAACAGGGTTTTTAAGCCCGAATTCCAGAACATTTCAAGAGAAAAAGGATATTCTAAGGAATGGATAAAGGAGGAATTGATCGACCCTCTCATCGTCATCATGAGGTTAATCACATGCGAAGGTAGATATTCCACTTTCAAAGCCTTTCATTTCATATTGCTAGCTCATTTTCAATTCAACAAACCTTTGAATTTTCCCTTCTACTTTATAAAGAGCTTGGAGAGAATTTCCTTTCAAGTGAGGAAAAATGTAACTAACCCCCACAACAACCTTTTTGACCATGGCTTAATAAAAATTCTTATTCTAGCCGAATTAGAGAAATAGAGGAAAAATTGGGATGCATTTATCTATCAAGTTGCAAACCCTCACTTGACAATTAAGACCTGAAAAAATCCACTTGGCCCAAGGACTATATCTCCATCCAAGCCCCACTCTCCAAGAACTCCAAACCCCCTTTCTGTTGTGGGATTATTCTACCCTACGGACTAACAAGCTAGGGCTTAAACTTGCATGCAGATCATGACCCTTCAGAAATTACTTTTAACCTTCTACCCCAAATCTAAAACCCTTTTTCACATGCAAACATGGGAATAACCAACTAACCTTTTTATCGACGGTTGGTGTAGATCCTCCGTTGAGCTTTATCCCCTTGCTTCTGCTGCTCCTTCCAAAAAGCGATCCTGCAATCAAGACAAAACTATGCATGCATGCTATTGTTCTACTAGAGGATTAGAGATTAAACACAAATCAAATAAAACATATAAAACTCGTGTATTTGGGACGGG
>JASDQU011246591.1:15632-25724 GCA_032191745.1 Picea mariana | reverse complement strand
AACCATTGATTAGTTTATGTTTTCCTTAAGAATCTATATGCATTGTTTTACTTCGCAGGTTTAAAACTTACAATTATGAGAAATGAAACTTTATATTTCTCCTAAATCTATTAATGTTGAAAATTTGATATCATTAATGTTACTTGATGTCTCCAGTTAAGTGGATTGATTCTCAACTTGATGGTTGTTCATTGTTTCATGAAAATTATGAGTTTTAGTCTGACTCTACTCCCTACTAGATCCACTCTATGCACACATACACTCCCTCCAAAAATGTGGTCTTGCACGTGTTCAACACCCTCTCCAAGGTGTTTGACTCTATATTCCAAATTGAGTTAAATTAGGTCTACTACTCTATTGTGTCTACCAATTTTGTTTTGTTGATGGCCTATAAGGTGGCCAATCAATCATAATTAAGTACTCATCGCATGTCCACTTAGCACATATCTACATCTACTCCAAGTCATGATACACTAGTTGTTTTTGTAACATGTCTTTGTACACCTAAACGTGAAGGTCTCAATGAACTAAAATTACTTCCACCCACAAGTTCCTACTATGCTATTATGGCCCTATAAACTGCCCCATGCAAGTTACAGGGCATCAATATCTTAATATTACACCAAATGTTATAATTTAATCCATATACAAAATTGTTAATCCATAGCATTTTTGTGTTGAAATGTTGTGCATACCTCAACAGCTCCATAAATCTTACCTCATATTCTAGTATTGATCTACCATTCTATCTAAAGCGCTCCTCAAATAAATCCCATGAAATTTAGACACATACATCCCTAATTGTGGCAATAAGGTCATCCACCGATGTAAGGAACTTATCTTTAGTTGTAAAACATTCATATGCACTTTGATATTAGAGGAATAATCCCTCAATGTGAATCACATTACTAGGTTCTCCAACCAGTCTTTTGTTGCTTGCCCATTAGTAGAGCCCTAAAATTCTAGAAACTTTACTTTTTCCATTTCTTTGTGAACATGGGTACTTGTAGGGTTTTGATGCCGGCACGCACGCAAGCATGTTTTCTCACAGGATCTCCCCTTTCCTCGGCCCGAAGAACACTAACCGGTCCTTCTATTTCCCTATCGGGGAATCTACACCCACAAAACTCTTCACGTGACCCCCTTCTTACTTATCGGGGAATCGGACTTCGCGGTATCATGAATCCTGATGCGCTTGTTTTGGGACTTTACTTTCCCCGAACTCCGATACGATGTGTCACCTGTCCATGTCACCAACTCCGCTGTGGCCCCCACACTGTCCTTCTACTCGTTGGGATTTCGCGTATCGCAATATCATGATTCCCGTTGCAATATTTTGAAGTTTTGATCCATGAAACCCCAAGAGACAATTTACGTATAGATCCAACGTCTATCCTTCTTCCTCACTCCTCGCGTCTTTGCGACCTAGAGCACCCAATGTTTGGGCTCTCACCCTGCAAACTTCCAAGTTCATGAGATCTCTTGATCTCTTCCACCTGTCCTACTCAGATGGACGACTCCTGGTCTTCTTGCCACTTCGTCGCCTCTCGTGTCCTCACGCTTTGCGACCCTTGACACCAAGTTCTCATTCCTTCTACTCATGAAATCTCGACATACGATGTGCCACATTTTTGCTTGTCGACTACTGTGTCCCCACATAGTTCTCATAGTCGTCGAGATATCGCGTATCGTGCTTTTGCGATCTCTATTAAAATGGTTTGGAGTTTCAATCTACAAAACCCCGATACATGATATACGTGTAGATCCAACGACCCTCGCAGTTCATATCAACAGCTCTGCCCCACCTGAGCTTTGAACCTCTGAACTACTCTTTCGTATCTCCCCTGCACCTCTGCTAGATCTGACGGCTCACGAAAATTCATGGATTCTCCTTGGAGAACACCGACCATCTGTTCCTCCTGATGAAACCTATGAAACGATAAGTGTTCCTCCATGGAACTCGTTCACCTGCATGCAAAATTGCGACGCCTGCTTGAGCACTCCACGGCACAAACTTCTTGCACTTTCCTTGGATGATTACTCGAAGTTCCTATACCCCCTAAGCTTCCAAAGATCCCTGCACGCACTCCTTGTGGCAGACTTTCAAACACTTCAAACATTTGAGCCCTTTCGACTCTGCGCACACCTGCAGTAGCAGTCCTTAAACACTTCACTTAGGTTCACAACCCTGAGACTTCACTTGGCCTATGCACTCCTTGCATGGATCCTGTATTCAACTGCACTTCTAGGTGAATAAGAACAAAATCTATCTCTATCTGAACCCTTTGTCAATGAACTCCTTGCGGACACTTCAACTGCACTCCTTGCAGGAACCCTATGTCTCAAATAGAGAAACAATTGAAACTCATTCCTACTTCCTCTTAGACTTCAACTCAACCATGAAATCACATACACAGCATATAAAGCAAATGTAAACAGGAAGCAAACATTTACGATCATAACATCAATACACAGAGAATAGACACAAAACCATGAATTTGAATCAACTCTTCTATTAATTCAAATATCTATACACGGGTGTTCTTACATAGCTCTCTGCATGCTCTTTCTCTTCTTCCTCTTCAGAATTATGTTACAATGCACAATGAGGGTGTCTATATCTCGTTTCCCTCTTACGGTCTAGAACTGTCTAGTCTAGAATTAAATCATATCTACTTTACATTAAGTATCTTAAATGTCGTCTACCTACTAAGGACGAGAGCAATATTCTCAAGGTCCATTACATTATACAAGTGTGCTTCATTAAATTTCCATATTAATGTCCATGCAACAATTCCAAGGTGAAATTCAAAATTTTGTGTTAGCTTGTCCAGCTGTCCAATTGCTTCTGCGCTGGCTCACTTGATGTGGGCGATGCTCCTGCATCATACTCCCTCGCTTGAAAACCTTCATGGGCTCTTTTCCATGAGCTCCTTCACAATCTGTCCATGCCTCTGAATTTCTGCTTCGGTCTCCCAACTGGCATCTTCCACTGGATGGTTCTTCCATTTGACCAGATACTTAAAGTATTCTTTCCACCTGGTCCTCTTACCCACTCATTTATCCAGTATCCGCTCCATCTGTGGCTTATCTACAACTGGCATCTGCTTTGTCCACTGGATCACTAGCTACTCATCACTTCGAGTCTCTGTTTCCCCAGATCTATATGGGTATAGATCTGAGATATTGAATATCAGAGAAATTTTGATCCCCTCGGGTAATTCAATCTCATAAGCATTTGCCCCAAACTTCTTCAAGACCTTGCATGGACCGATTTTCTTCATTTTCAATTTATTGTATGTTCTCCTCGGGCACCTTTCCTTTCTCAAATGTGCCAGAACCAGATCACCAACTTCAAACTGAAGTTGTCTCTTATGTTGATCTACTCTGCGTTTATATTATTGGCTTGAATTTTGCAGTCGCTCCTTCACCTGAATATGAAGTTCTTTCATCGCTTCTGCAAATTCCTCTGCACTAGCGCTTCTAGTCGTAGTCTGTTCTGAATCCCTCAATTCAAAAATTCCTCTTGGCTGCATGCCATAGATAACCTGAAATGGACTTTTCCTTGTACTCCTGTTCACTGAGTCATTATACACAAACTCTGCTTGTGGCAATATATTGTCCCAACTGCTGTGGTGCTCTGTCACCAAGCTTCTCAGCAAGTCTCCCAAACTTCTGTTGACCACTTCTATCTGTCCATCCGTCTGAGGATGATAAGATAAAATAAACATAAAATTAGTTCCTAGCTTCTTCCATAAGGTCCTCCAAAAATGCCCTATGAATTTCGTGTCTCTTTCCGAAACTATGCTTCTCGACAACCCATGAAGTAGAATGACCTCTTTGAAAAACAGGTTAGCAATATGAGTTGCATCACTAGTCTTCCAGCATGGAATGAAGTGTGTCATTTTGGAAAATCTATCCACTACCACAAAGATTGAATCACAACCTCGTTGTGTCCTTGGCAACCCCAATACAAAATCCATGCTAATCACATCCCACGGCCTCTCTGGTATGGGCAATGGTTGATAAAATCCCGCATTCTGCTTCCTTCCCTTTGAATGCTGGCAAATTCTACACCTGTCTACAAATATCTTGACATCTTCTCACATTCCTGGCCAAAAATATGATTCATTCAGCTTCGTGAATGTTTTTTCATGGCCAAAGTGTCCTGCCAATCCACCACTATGTTTCTCTTTCATCAGGTTCTCCCTCATGGAGCATTTCAGAATACATAGTTGATTGCCTCTGAACAACAATCCTTCCTATATCACATACTCTATCCATTAGCTTCAGTCTCTGAGAACTGGATTCTCAGCTGCTTCATACGCCTCTCCAAAATCCTGATCATATGTGTACATGTCCCTGAGATCATCAAAACCCAGTGTTTTGACTCGAAACTCCTGCAATAGCAAACATTTCCTGCTCAAAGCATCAACAACTTTGTTAGCAGTACCAGAAGTATGTTTTATCACAAATGTTAAATTTTTCATATACTCAACCCATTTGACATGTTTCTGATTCAACTTTTGTTGTTGAGTCACAAACTGCAGTGCATGATTGTCACTGTACAAAACAAATTATTTCGGTATCAAGTAATTCCTCCATTTCTTCAATGCATGTATGATAGCATAGAACTCCTTATCATATGTGGAGTACTTTAATTTCACCTCATTCATCTTCTCGCTGAAATATTCTATCGGCCTATCTTCTTGACTTAAGACTGCCCCTATTGCAAACCCACTTGCATCGCATTTCACCTTAAATGTTTTCTGGAAATCCGGCAACACCAAAACTGGTTGTTCTGTAATCTTCCTCTTCAACAAATTGAAGCTCTTTTTAGCCTCTTCAGTCCAGTGAAAAGACTTATGCCGCTTCTTCACTGTATCCATCATTGCTGCACTAATTCCACTGAAATTCCTAATGAACTTTTGGTAGAAACTAGCCAATCTGTGAAAACTTCTCACCTCAAATATGTTTCTTGGTGATGGCCAATTCTTGATCACTTCCACCTTATTTGGATCCATTCTCAACTCATTCACTGAAATAACAAACCCCAAGTAAATGAGTTATGTCTTCATGAATGAGGATTTCTTCATGTTAATCAACATCTTCTCCTGCTGCAATTTCTGCATCACTGTAGCCAAATGCTTCAGATGCTCCACTGCTGTTTTACTGAAAACTAGTATGTCATCCAAATACACGATGACAAATTTCCCGATGAACTCCCTCAGGACTTCGTTCATCAACCGCATAAAGGTATTTGGAGAATTTATTAAGACAAATGGCATAACAAGCCATTCATACAACCCTTCGTTGGTTTTGAATGTTGTCTTCCATTCATCACCCTCTCTCATATGAATCTGATGATAACCGTTTTTCAAATCAATCTTTGAAAAGTACTTTGCTCCACTTAAGAAATCCATTAGATCATCCATTCTCGGCAATGGAAATATGTACCTAATGGTTATCTTGTTAATCGCCCTCGAGTTAGTACACATCCTCTAGCCTCCTTCTTTCTTTGGACTGAGTAATGTTGGAACAACACATGGACTCAAGCTTTCCCTGACCAAACCTTTGTTCAATAACTCCTGGACTTGCCTTTTAACCTCCTCATTCTCCTGCGGCGTCAATCTGTACGCGGATTTGTTTGGCAAACTAGATCCTGGTATGAGATCAATGTGATGACTCACACTCCTGATCGATGGCAATGAATCAGGTAGTTCATCCACTATGATGTCAGCGAACTCTTTCAGCAGTTCCTGAACTTCATCTGGTAAATCATCCACTCTCGTGCTAGTCAGAACAATTCTCGGCTTCCTGACCATAATGAATTGAGGATCCTCCTTCTTCTTAACCTCTGTAAGAAGTTCCTTCCCACTCATGAGAAGTACAGTGTTTCTTACTTCCGGCTTCACCTCCTTATCCTTTATCAGAAGAAACATGTGTTTCCTCCCACTCTTCTCCAAGGTGTATGTCTTCATCCTACCATCATGAATCACATTTCTGTCATATTGCCATGGTATACCCAGTAATAGATGACAAACATCCATAGGAATGACATCACATAAGATTTTATCATTATATCCTCCTATCTTGAATTCAACCAAGCATTGTTTAGTGACAGTTACATGGTGTCCTTTCTGTAGCCACAAAACTCTGTATGGGCTTGGATGATCAGTCGTCTCCAGCTCCAGATTCTCTACCATCTCTACAGATACAATATTATCCATGCTACCACTATCCACAATGACCTTGCATACCCTATCCTTGGTCTTGCAAGCAATCCTAAAAAGTTTATTCCTTTGGACCGAACTTTCCACCTCCTTCTCAGGTGTCAAAAGGACTTTCCGCATCATTAGCAACCTTCCGCCTTCAACGTCTTCTGCCTCAACATCTCGCCTTTGTGCCTCAACGATCTGAGTTTCTCTAGTTTCTTTCTTTTTCTCAGGACACTCGAATGACTTGTGCCCATTCTTTCGACATGTGAAGCATGTGATTACTCCACCTCTTCCTCTTCCTCTACCTCTAGTATGAGGAAAAGTGTTGTTGTTAGCATAATCTCCTCTCTACTCATTATGTTTCCCTCAATGTCCAACATATGGCCCTCTCTGTGAGGTTCCACCTCTCTCAACTTTACCCTGAGGTTTCTTCCATTCCTCTTTGGGCTTCTAGTTTCTTTCCTAGGTAATTGAATTGCCTCTGGGTTGGCTCCTGCCTCGACTCCTCTGACTCTGCTTTCGGCTCAACTTCTCTTCTGCTTTCAGAGCCATATGATAAGCATCCTCTATAGTCTGGATGGTTACCATGCTCATCTCATCCTGAATGTCGTATCTCAGACCATTCATATATCTGGCAACTTTCTCATCGTCACTCTCCCAATGACCTACTCTAATGTTCAGTTTGTAGAACTCCTCAGTGTATTCTTTCACTGTCATTAGCTTCTGTCTTAGGTTCTGCATTCGCCTAAACAGAGTAATTTGATAGTCCCTGGAGATGAATTTTTCCTTCATCTTTGCAATCATCCTATCCCAGCTCTTAATTTTCTGCTTTCCCTTGCAGCGTCTGTCAGCTTGTAGCTCATCCCACCACAATGTTGCATGTCCTTTTAATCTTGTGATAGAATGTCTGACTTCCTTATCTTCTTCAACATATTCATAGTCGAAGTAGGTGTCTATATCTTTAATCCACTCTAGAAGCTCTTCTACATCCAATTTTCCCTCATAAATTGGAATGTCCATCTTTGCTCTTGCACCCATCCTTGCAATAGCTCTGATCAAACACTCGTTTGATGCATCTTCGGCTGCAACTTCCTCTTCTTGTTCAGCCTCAGCTTCACTCTCGGAATCACTCAGATCCCCTGCACTAGTTGTGCATCTCTGCGATGTCTCCATGTCTTTGAGCCTAGCTCCGAGATCACGCATTTGTCTCTCTATGGCTGGATTTGCCATCTGTCGACCTCTTCTTCGCGGCATCTCCCTATCCTCTGGATCAGGTGACTATCTATCTCTTCTCCTTGGTGGCATGGTGAATCCTTCCCTTCTCTACTATAGAAAACAAATACTCCTTCTTTTGCTCTGATACCACTTTGACGTGTATCAGAGTGCTCTTTACCTCTTGCCTCTCTTGCCTGAAATATACAGACAAGAAATCAGCTCTTATACCATTTTGATGCAGGTGTGCTCGCAAGCACGTCTGCTCATAGGATCTCCCCTTTCCTCTGCTCGAAGAACACTAACCAGTCCTTCTATTTCCCTATCGAGAAATCTACACCCACATAACTCTTCACGCGACCCCCTTCTTACTTATTGGGGATTCGGACTTCCCAGTATCGCGAATCTTGATGCACTTGTTTCAGGACTTTACTTTCCCCGAACTCCGATACGGTGTGTGACCTGTCCACATCACCAACTCCACTATGGCCCCCACACTGCCCTTCTACTCGTCGGGATTTCGCGTATTTCAATATCGCGATTCCCATTGCAATATTTCGAAGTTTCGATCAAGGAAACCCCGAGACACAATTTACGTATAGATCCAACGGCTATCCTTCTTCCTCGCTCCTCGCGTCTTCGCGACTTAGAGCACCCAATGTTTGGTCTCTCACCCTATGAAATTCTAAGTTCACGAGATCTCTTGATCTCTGCCACATGTACTACTCAGATGGACAGCTCATAATATTCTCGCCACTTCGCCGCCTCTCATGTCCTCACGCTTCGCGACCCTTGACACTAAGTTCTCAGTCCTTCTACTCACGAAATCCCAACATACGATGTGCCACCTATATGCTTGCCAACTCTTGTGGCCCCACACCATTCTCATAGTCATTGGGATATCGTGTATTGTGCTTCCGCGATCTCTGTTGCAATGGTTTGGAGTTTCAATCTACGAAACCCCGATACACGATATACATGTAGATCCAGCGACCCTCGTGGTTCAGATCAACGACTCTTCCCCACCTGAGATTTGAACCGCTTAACTACTCTGTCATATCTCCCCTGTGCCTCTGCTAGATCTGACGACTCACGAAAACTCACAGATTCTCCTTGGAGAACACCGACCGTCCGTTCCTCCTGATGAAACCTACGAAACGACTAAGTGTTCCTTCAAGGAACTCGTTCACATGCACACAAACTTGCGACTCCTTCTTGAGCACTCCATGGCACAAAATTCCTGCGCTTTCTTTGGATGATTACTCGAAGGTCCTATACCCCCTAAGCTTCCAAATATCCCTGCAGGCACTCCTTGCGGAAGAATTTCAAACACTTCAAATGTTTGAGCCCTTTCGAGTCTGTGCACACCTGCAACATCAGTCCTTAAACACTTCACTTAGGTTCGCAACCCTGAGACTTCACTCGGCCTGCACACTCCTTGCACGACTCTTGTATTCAACTGCACTTCTAGGTGAATAGGAACAAAAGCTATCTCTATCTGAACCCTCTTTCAACGCACTCCTTGTGGACACTTCAACTGCACTCCTTGGAGGAACCCTATGGCTCAAATAGAGAAACAATTGAAACTCATTCCTACTTCCTCTCAGACTTCAACTCAACCATGAAATCACATACACAGTATATAAAGCAAATGTAAACAGGAAGCAAACATTTACGAGCATAACATCAATACACAAAGAACAGACACAAAACCATGAATTTGAATCAACTCTTCTATTAATTGAAATATCTATACATGGGTGTTCTTACATAGCTCTCTGCATGCTCTTGCTCTTCTTCCTCTTCAAAATTATGTTACAATGCACAATGATGGTGTCTATATCCCGTTTCCCTCTTGTGCTCTAGAACTTTCTAGTCTAGAATTAAATACTATGTACTTTACATTGACTATCTTAAAGTCCGTCTACCTACTAAGGATAAGAGAAATCCACTCAAGGTCCATTACATTATACAAGTGTGCTTCATTAAATTTCCACATTAATGTTCGCGCAACAATTCCAAGGTGAAATTACAATTTTGTGCTAGCTTGTCCAGCTGTCCAATTGCTTCCGCGCTGGCTCGCTTGATGTGGGTGATGCTCCTGCATCAGGTTTTGTGATGATTTTGTTTGTAACCAAATACCTCCCTCTTCATTTTTTAACATGTTCATAAATTTATTTAACATCCTTTGGAATGAACACATCATGGATATCACTTCTCCGAGAGGCACCTTTCTTGATTCTTGGAAACATTCATCTTCTCTAGGCAGAGAGTGGAGAAGTGTAGGTTGTAAAGGAGGATGTGCATATCAACCCCTATGCTACATCCTCTTCCTCTTTTGTCCATGTCTATTTGACAAGATCAAACAGTTCAAGTTTAATTAATTTTAATTTTAATTTTTTAAAACAACTAATAAATGTTAATGTGAAAAATAAAAAAAATGGCCAAAGGCCCTAGAGTATAGAACTTATCTTAGATACCACATGTGACACCCCTCCCAATGTTAATGATTCAATTTAGACACTTCATATAAATTGTATTTGATTTTAAGTTATAATTTTAAAATGAATTTACTTAACCTTCGTAATAAGTGTAAGGTTCTGCAATTGCATCAAGTTTTAAATTGGGTTATAAATATTTTTTAAATTAAATTTCTTCATTA